>CABHPP010118739.1:10501-40472 GCA_902168425.1 Peromyscus attwateri
AGAGAGAGAGAGAAAGTTAGTAAAGAGGGAACAATATGGGTGTGCACCCCAAGTCAAGAAGATCATAGTTCCACCACCACCCCAAGAACTAATAGAAACCTAGTAAGAAAACAGAAAATGATGAAAGATGTGTTTTTCTCTTTTCTTGACTTTTCTTTCAAGACTTAGAAGTAATAGGCTAGACCTGCTCACGTGCTTGGTAGTAAAGATAGCTTTTGACTTTTCTCTCTGGCAGTCGTTGTTACTTGAGTTTTCTGGGTCACCTGGTGTTGGAGAATCATCACCTATCTTCCTCTCTGGATTAGTTTTCAAAACACACACTAATTAAAGTCTTTTCAAAATAGTCTTATTAAGTGTCAATTGTTAGCACTCATTACCTTGAGTAACCTAATTGTAGGTCTTGTGTGTCATGTTATGGCTTATGATCAGAGTTCTTAAAGTAGTATAAGAAAACCAATTAAAGTCAGGCTTTGAGAAATTTGCTAGGGTTTTAATACGTTTGACCTTCGATTTCCTCTGCCAGTATCTGAAAGCCAAGGAAGTTTCATCTGTTAATGACAGGGAAGTGAAGCAATCTTTAGCTGATGCTACTGCCCCTCACAGGAACTGACTCACGTATTTTCAGATGAAACTGGAGTTTTAGGGAGAGCCAGAAACTCAGAAACCTGTTTCCTTACCAGGAAAAATGTCATCATCTCATCTGGCTTTTTATTATCCACGATGTTCTCACTTGGTTTTTATGAATTCCTTTTAAGCATTTTTTCTGTGAAGCATCATTGATGGTGTTAGTATAACTTTGATTCTTTAAACGCTTGGGTGGGGGAAGTGGTGCTTTCAAGCTTTCCATCAAATGGGTAAGCATTGGTTCATTCCTTGTTGCTCAAGAAAAGTCACCAGGGTCCAGTAAATAGGAGGGGCAGTCATCTTCAAAGAAATTCTCTATAAGGTGGATTCCTTGAAGGCACTTGGAATTTCTAGATATACATCCCCAACCCTGTCCCCATCACTCTATAGCCGCTGGGATTCTCATAAGCTAAGGACCATCCTATAGCATTTCAGCCCCAGGTAGGGAGTTGGAAATGGATTATGTTCCTAAGTGGCAGCCTTCAGCCTTCTCCCCGATCCTGATAAGCCTGTTTGAAAAAAAATCTCTGGACTTACAGATGTGTCCGAGTACCTGGCTCTGCTGCTTACTCTCCAGATCTGTCTTCGCAGCCTGTCCTCTTGTCTAAGACAGCATAATAGTCATCATTCTAAATTAGACTGAGAACTCCAAGGACTTATCTTTTTTTTTTCTTGGTATTTTCTCTCAGTTTTTACAAACAGAAATATGAAGAAATAGGCTTAAGTTTTGCATAAGCTATAAAAATGCCCATCAAGCCAGGCAGTGGTGGCGCATGCCTTTAATCTCAGCACTCAGGAGGCAGAGGCAGGCAAATTTCTGAGTTCAGGGCCAACCTAGTCTACACAGAGAGGTCTGGGACAGCCAAAGGTAAACAGAGAAACCCTGTCTCAATAAAACAAACAAACAAACAAACAAAATGTCCACCAACAGAATAGACAAGTGCATTGGGATTTCTTGGTAGATTCAAGTGACCTGCAGCAGTGATGTCAGAACTAGAGTTCAGTGTGGATAAGTCCTGCAAATCAACTGAAGGGGGGGTTGGGGTGGGGGTGGGGGGACACCCAAACTTGAAGAACCTATATGAAGTTCTAAACTTGTAAAACTGTCTTGTATAATAAATGTAAAGGATTCATGACAATGGTAAACAACAGTCAGAATAGTGGTACTTTCAGAAGAAAGGGCTGCACATGATAATACATGCCTTTAATCTTAGCACCCTGGAAGCAGAGAGAGACAGTTCTTTGTGAGTTCAAGGCCAGCCTGATCCACATAGAGAGTCCCAGGCCAGCCAAGGCTAAATAGTGAGATCCTGTCTCAAAAAAAAAAAAAAAAAAAAAGGATTGATTTAGAAAGGGTCCGGAGGTGGTGGTGGGGGGGGGGAACCACATGATGACATGGGTTTCCATAATTTGTTCTTCAAGGCTTATTGTATGTAGCTCTCATGTTATTCTCTTGTCTTTTTGTGTCCAAAATATTTCATAAAAATAAAAGTAATGAGAATTTACAGAAGGTGTGTACTTAGGTCAGTTCTCATTTGGCCACACCCACTGGAACTAAAATTGGTGTTCATAGAAAAAGCCAGAGGGGTCAGAAGATCTTCATCCATGAGAAAGATCTTCAGTTGTACAGTTCTTATTGGTCAAGAAGGTAGTTTTGAGAAATGTTTTCTAAACTAAGAGAAATTGCAATGTCAGGGTAAAGCTGAGACTTGAGACTGACCCTATTTGACTTATTTGCTAACCACAGTTTTAAAAATGATAACTATCATCTTAGGATTTCATGTTATAAAAGCATGAAATGCCACTGTTTTTAAAGATGTATCCCGAGCTAGCTGGAACTCACGATCTTCCTCAGCCTTCTAAGTGCTGAGATTACAGTACAGGCCTGTGCTGCCATGCCTGGTCCTGCTGCCTACACGACAGAAGAGCGGGCATCTCCAGACCCTCCTTTTCCAGATGGCTGCTGCTGCTCAGAGCTGACTAACAAGTACTACCTTTACTTGGTTGGTGGAGATAGGAGGGTCTGGAGTTAGAAGTTGTGAGCCTCCATCTCTACAAACAAACAGAACAAGTGCTGGGCCAGCCAGGGCCACACAGTGAGACCCTATCTCAACAAAACAAACTAAAATATGCCTTCCAGGCATTCAGATTAGCGATGTAAATTTCCCAGAACAGAAACTAAAATCATTTCCGAGGTATTCTGGTCAGTCTGGTTTTTAAAAAATAATAAATGTGAATTTGGTCTTGCCGTGATTGTAAGAGTGGGTTCATAGCAGACAGCCAACTAGGCAGCCCTCAACTTCAGGGCTGTAATCCTAGGACTCAGGGGTTGAGACAGATGGTTTGAAGCCAATCTGGCTTACATATGGCATTCCAGGCCAAACAGGACTAGCTTGTGAGACTGTCTCAAAGTCATAAAGCCGGGAGGAGAGAGCAAAGGAGATGTCTCATTGATGTTTCTACTATGTCATTCCGGTAATGCTACCCACAGACCTGTTGAGGAGGAGCAGTTATGTCTAGACTCTTTTAAAATCTTGATTCCAGAACTGTACATCTGACCGCCTACTGCTTCACACTGCGTTTGTATGCAGCTTTTCCTCCTCCTGTTCTGGAAGGTCTGAAGATGACAACAGCAACACGACAAGAAGTCCTTGGCCTCTACCGGAGCATTTTCAGGCTTGCACGGAAGTGGCGGGCAGCATCAGGGCAGATGGAGGACACCATCAAAGAGAAACAGTACATACTAAGTGAAGCCAGAACACTGTTCCAGAAAAACAAAAATGTAAGTAGGCCCCATCTGGAGGTGGCAAGGAGCAGAGAATCTTCTTGTGGTATTTGTTCATTTCTTTCCTACCTTAACTGAAGAAGACTCATCCAACTCCCAGAACTGGAAAGGGTCCATCATGCAGCTTGGGTAGGCTTGCCAGTTCAGCCGACTCCTAGAAAGTCAAGCCCAGCCTGTGTTTCTCTCTTTTGGATGAACCAGGTCTCAGTCCAGCCAGTAAATAGCTTAGCATCCTCAGAAGACGCTGTGAGCCAGGTGACAGAAGTCATGCCAGTGAGAGCTGGTCCTCACATACAGATGGCCAGCCACTCCCAGAGGCGGTATGCAGTAAAATGTTTTTTCTCAATCCAAAAACCAATCAAAGCCTTCTGACTATAAACCCATTTATAATGTGGAAAAAGACACAGGGCTCCTTCCATAACTTAGCTATATACTCTTTGACCAACAGAGTGGTAGCCCAGAAAATAGGGCTTCTACTACCTAGTTAAGAGAACCAAACACCCAGACACCAGCCATCCGGTTTCGATTCACCCTGACAAACCATCCAGCACTGGCTGCCATCCCCTTGGGAGAACTGCCTGGCACCAAGGACGGAAGGTGACTGTCAGTACTCAGCTCCTCTTTGTCCACTTCTGCTTGGTGTCTGCTTGGTGAAACAACTTAGTGTCCTATGTCTTTCTGGTTGTGTTTTCTCTACACTACCTTCTACTACCTGCATGCCAACTAAAGGGTAGCCTCTGTGCTGAAGCCACTTTTGAATGCCCAGACTTGGTTCTTTTCTTTTCTTTTTCCTGTTCTTTGTGTTTTGTTTTTCTTTTGTTTTTGTTTTTGTTTTTTTTCCAAAGCTGAGGAGGTTGTTTTTTTTTTTTTTTTTTGAAATAGTGTCTATTTAGTGCTGGGTTTCCTGGAACTCATTATGTAGACCAGGCTGGCCTCGAACTCACAGAGATTCTCCTGTCTCTGCCTTCCTCGTGCTGGGATTAAAGGCATGCTCCACCAGGCCTGGCCCAGCCTCAGTTTCTGACCACCCACCTGAAGGACCTCACCTGGGTCTAGTCATCCATTTACAAGCCCTGTCCCCTCCCTCCCTCCCCCACCTTTTTTCTTTCTTGTAGTTCCTGTCGCCTGCTGCCACTCGGAAACTCTGTGTTCTTAGTCCTCGTTCAAGTATCCTACCACGTGCCTAATACTAGACTAGACATTTGGGATATATATAAAAAAATAATCAAAATAAGGTCCCTCAGATAGATTTCAGTTAGATGGAAAGAAATAGAATTAAAATCAAGACAAACGCCACCAAAGAAACCCTCATATTCTAAAGTACCTTCTCTTCTAGGAATGCCTGAGGCCTCCATGCTTTATTGTTTTGTATTTAGTTTTTAAATATATTTTTAATTATATACATATATATATACATATATATATATGTATATATATATATATATATATGGCTGTCCTATGACTCACAGACATCCAGCCACCAACCAGCCTCTTCTCCCAGTGATAGGATTAAAGGTGTGTGTACCACCACACCTGACCTTTAAAATTTCCATACATGTACACAATATATTTTGACAATATTCACCCCTAAACTTTTCCCAGATTTACTGTACCCACCCCAACTTCATGTCTTTTTTTTTTTTTCAATAAACCGAGCCCAATTTGTGTTGCCCATGGACTCATGGGTGTGGGGCTGTCCACCTGAGCATGTCTGACCTACAGGACCACACCCTTAAAGAGAACTGACTCACAGTCTCCTAGTAGCCCTCAGCTGCCAATAGCTCCTCAGCTGGGGCAGAGCCTTGTGAGCGCCTCCCCCATCTATGCTGGAATGTTGACTGGCTTGATCTAGTGTAGGTCTTATACAGGCAAGGGCAGCTGCAGTGAGCTCATGAATGCAGCAGGCCTGTCATATCCAGAAGACACTGTATTTGAACTCAAAATCCTCTTGCCTCTACTTCTGAGTGCTGAAATTATAGGCATGTGCCACCCATCTAGCTTCCACTATGCCTTTTTTGTGTCTTCATGTATCGTGTATCTGCTCAGATAGTGTCTTTGATAGCTGAAGGCAGACCCAATGGGTCTGGCCTGGTGCTGGGGATACTGTGGCATGTACCCAGTAAACCTGTGAAGGCACACTTGTCTGATAACTACTCAAGACTAGGTTTTTGTTTATTTCAAAGTCATTCTTGAGCTTCGACCTGGATTGGCCAAGGATGAGACAGAGGGTGGTGTGTGCATGTCACACAATCATGCAGTAGCTGTGAATGGCTGAATTTGGAGAACTCTAGCCCAAGCTCGTTTAAATGATGGCTAGAGTTCTAGAAGCCCAACTCTTTTAGCCACATCTTTGTCGAGGGGCTTTTCTTTTCCCCTAGTTCCTCATGTAGGCATAAACATTTTGTTACAACCCTGGTTGCACTACAAATTTAATAATCCAAAGCTGTCTTAGTAATTGCTCTGAATCCCAGCAGGCCAATGGCAACATGACTATGTGGTCCCAGTGTGGACAGTAGCGCAATAGCTTCTGAGGCCACAGGTCAGGGAGCTGAGCCTCTGCCCTAAGGGACCCAGCTGAGTTCTCTGTGCTGCTGTTCCTGGAACTCCAAGAAGCACCAGGGGACAAGAACTCTCTTGGAATTTCCAAGCCATCTGGGCCCAGACTTCACCCTGGGTATCATCTGAGGCTGATGCAATTCTGGCGCTACCTTGAAGCACTCTCACAAACTTAGAAGATCCAGGTGCTGATTTTTTTACAGCCTCTGAATTCAAGTTTCTCCCCTTCCCTGATTTGGCTTTCTGGGTTTTGTTTTTGTGTCCTTCTGTCTGTGTCCTCCCCGTACCCCCAAATAAACATCTCACTTTTTAACTTGAAAGTACATTATCACAATTGGCCTGATTTGGGCTTTCAAAACTCCCTTTTTTCCTCCTTTACTAATGAGAAGACAATTTACAGTTTAAAATACTAGGTAGCTCATTCTCCAGTGTCTTACTCTTACTGAAAAGCCAGGTTCCTTTAGAGCAGTGGTTCTCAGCCTTCCTAATGCTGCGACCCTTTAACACACTTCCTCATGCTCTGCTGATCCCACCATTAAAGGATTTCATTGCCACTTCTTAACTGTAATTTTGCTACTGTTATGAATCGTAATATGATACGCAACTCCCAAGGGGGTCACAGCCTACATGTTGAGAACCACTGCTTTAGAGTCACTGTAGGGAGGCTGTGAAGTATCTCTCATTTGGTATGGGTGGGGATGTAAGTTCGCAGATTGTTGGTGGGGATATAAATGAGTGTAAACTATAGAAGGTAACCTGGGAATATTGTGAGAATTAAACATGCATTAACCTAGGTAGCCTGCTTGTCTTAGCATTCTCACTCTGAGAATTCATCTTAGATACATGGGCATGTGAGCAAATAATTGCATAAAGATCTGTACCAGAATTGTTTAAGATGGCAACAGGCTAGAAATAACTGGAATGCCCATCAATAGCAAAGTGGTTAAATTATAATAAAGCCTTATGCTGGAGTTTTGATAGTTCTCAGGAAGATTGGTTCTTGGTGTCTGAATACCAAAAGAGCTTCAGATAATGTTAATTAAAAAGCAAAACTTATAGATTAAGATATCTGTATAAGAAAAAGCGAGGGTCAGTGAGACAGCTCATTGGGTAAGTGTGTTTAGCACAGAAACCTGACAACTGAGTTCAAATCCCTAGAACCCACAGAAAGACCAAAGGAGAAAACCAGCTCCACAAAGGTCATCTCCATATGACCTCCATACAAGCACCATGGTATGTATGTATTCCATGGCACATGCACACCCCCCACCATACACACAAAACAATAAATAAAAGGAGAAATAATTTCAAACGGCTAATTCTCTGTGTTTGGTTTATATATTCACAGACTAACTTTGGAGGGACACATAAGAAGGTTAACTAGCCGGGCGGTGGTGGCGCACGCCTTTAATCCCAGCACTTGGGAGGCAGAGCCAGGCGGATCTCTGTGAGTTCAAGGCCAGCCTGGGCTACCAAGTGAGTTCCAGGAAAGGCGCAAAGCTACACAGGGAAACCCTGTCTCGAAAAACCAAAAAAAAAAAAAAAAAAAAAAAAGAAGGTTAACTGGAATATAAGAGTAGGAGAGACTTTTATTTACTAATACTGAGTTTCCTGGGTAGTGAACTGAAAAGTTTAAGAAAATATGTACTATATTTTATATACTATTATAAAGATACTAAATGCCACATTTATTTCCCCGTACATAGCTCACAGATCCAGAACTGATTAAACAGTGTATAGATGAATGCACAGCCAGGATTGAGATCGGACTGCATTACCAGATTCCTTACCCAAGACCAGTAAGTGTGACTGTGCTGAACAGGTGTTGGGCACTTAGCCTTGTCAACCCAGTTATTTCTGAGAATGGCTACCATGGGGGCTAGTACTTGCTGAGGAGCTGAGAGCCACTGTAGGAAGCATGTTGGAAGTAAGTTATCCTTGTATGCCACCAACCTATCACAGTAAATCACTATGTCAGTGAATACCTGGTCTCTTCTTGGGCAGCTTCCCTGTAGCTGGAAGAGAATTATACAGCTTTACTTTGGGCCTTTACTCATTTTATGAAATGCTTTTATTTTTCTTATTATAAGAGGCAAACTTTTAAATACTAAAAAAGTAAAGTTAAAATATTTAAAGGTTACAGAAAGTAGAAAGTGAGAATTGTCAAAAATTCTCACCTCATGGAAGAGAGCATTGTAATTTTTAAATTACCAGTTTTCAACTCTTTGACTTAGAAAAGCAGCGATTTGATACTTTATTAGTTCAAGCTAATTATCTGATAATATTAGTTTTACACACACATGTGTACACACATTCCTTCATATATGGAACTCTAGGTATATTGTTTTTATTACCTACTTATTTCCTCTCTTCTGAGCATCTTTGTATACAACTCTACCTCAATCCAAAATGTTTACATTGAATACTATTGTAAGAATGTGCCATCATTGTACAAGTCAGGGTTTCTCAGAGAAACAGAACCAGTAGAAAGGAGATCAGAAGATACAGATGGATGGTTGGATGGATGGATGGATGGATGGATGGATGGATGGATGGATGGGTGGGTAGAGTGGGGAGTGGGTGGGCAGATGGATGGATAGAGATAAACAGACAGACAAATCTGGATATATATAAAGGATGTTTCTTGTAAGGAATTGGCTCATACAGCTATGGAGGCTTTAGACCCAGGAGAAAGTCAGTGGCACAATCCAGTCTGAGCCTGAAAGCCTGAGAACCAAGGGGGCTGATGGTAGAAATCTGGGGTGGAGGCAGGGGAAGATGAGGTATCTCAGCTCAAATAAGGTGAGCAAGAAGCAAAAGGAGGGAATTTATCCTTTGCCTCTTATCTTTTCAAGCCTTCCTAGGATGGACGATGCCCCTCCACATTGGGGAAGGCAGTCTATTGATTCCAATAATTCATATACTGATCTTATCTGGAAATACCCTCACACATACACCCAGAAATGATTCTTTTTTATAAATATTTTTCAGAGTTTTATTTATTATGTATACAGTGTTTGGTCTACATGCAGACTTTCAGGCTAGAAGAGGGAACCAGATCTCATTATAGATGTTTGTGAGCCACCATGTGGTTGCTGGGAATTGAACTCAGGACCTCTGGAAGAGCAGCCAGTGCTCTTAACCTCTGAGCCGCCTCTCCAGCCCCCAGAAATGATTCTTAATGCGGGTCAGTCATATTTACTCATATAATTAGCAGTCACAGCCATAATGTAAGCGGCTTTCTACCTTGGTAGGCATTTGAGTTGGCACCAATGCCCATCATGCACTAAACATCTTAGTACGCAAGCAGCTTTTCTCTTCTTTCTTTTTTGGATGCCCATTTTGCTGAATGGATTTGTAGTTCTTTTCCTGTGTCTGGGCACAATGGCATAGATGGGTACAAGCTCTAAACCAGATTCTGGCTTCAGATCCAGTTCCACCACTTAATGTATAACCTTGAACAAGTCAGTATTTAATTTCTCTGAGCCTCCATTTTTTTTCAACTATAAAAATTATAATTCAAAAAAAATTATAATTCCTATCCAGGCGGTGTTGACAACGCCTTTCATCCCAACACTTGGGAGGCAGAGACAGGAGGATCTTTGTGAGTTCTAGGCCAGCCTGGTCTACAGAGCAAGTTCCAGGACAGTGGGGCTACAGAGAGAAACCTTGTCTCAAAAAAAACAAAGAACAAAAAAAAAATTATAATTCCTTAAGAGGCTATCATAAGGCTAGATCAATGAATGCAGACATATAAACATTGAGTCTGTGGTTGGAAACAGTAAATCCTCGATGAATATAAGATGCACTAATGATTGATTCCTCATATCATTATTCTCACTCAGATTCATCTGCCTCCAATGGCTCTCACCCCACTACGAGGCCGGAGACTTCAAAGCCAGGAGAAACTGAGAAAACTTTCCAAACCAGTGTATCTGCAGTCTCATGACGAAGTTTCTTAAGGGAGAGGACAGTTGACTTTGGAGACTGGTGAGCTGACTCAATTTGGAATGTAAACCAGGCAACCTGCCCTTCTTGATTCAAAGCAAAAAGAACACTTCCTTTAGACCTCCAGAGTTGGTCCTCACCGATGACATGTGGCTGCAAGCATCCCTAGGGTTTTTCAGGGTCCTGCTGCTACCTGAGTTGATGACATTGACCCTAGAGGTCATGGGCCGACCGTACTACATCTTCACTGAAGTCATCCTTGGAAGCAAGTCTGAGGCTTGTGGAGGAAAACTGAGGGCAGTTCCTGGGACTGCCATTTAGCACACATCAACTGATGAAAAGCTGATGGCTGCAGGTTTGCATGGCTACCGAACTGTGTTGCTTCCAAAATACTGAATAGAGGTTTATCCACAAGTTGTGCATTTGCTTAAACGTGATTTCTGTACAGGCTTTTTTGTGGCCTCCTGACTCTTGTAATTTCCAGATATACTCCATTATAATATAAGGGCATCTTTGAATTGATCATACCTTGTTTTGTTTTGTTGGTTTTTTTTTTTTTTTTTTTTTTTGCAGGGAGGGGTGTTGTTTTGAGACAGGGTTTTCCTATGTAACACTTGCTGGGCTAGAATTCTCTATGTAGACCAGACCGGCCTTGAACTTGTGTGGATCCTCCTTCTTCAGCTACTCAAGTGCTGGAATTACAGACCTGAGCCACTACACCCAGCTGATCTTGTGGTCTTTTTAATGGAAATATGGTATGACACCCTATTGATAAATGGAAGTGCATGCCTTAGTTATGTGTTTACCTTATCTTAAATGTGATTGTTTAAGATACACTTAGGGCGGGCGGTGGTGGCACACGCCTTTAATCCCAGCACTTGGGAGGCAGAGCCAGGCAAATCTCTGTGAGTTCAAGGCCAGCCTGGGCTACCAAGTGAGTTCCAGGAAAGGCGCAAAGTTTGTCTCGGAAAACCAACAAAAAAAAAAAAAAAAAAAAAAAGATGCACTTAGGATCTAAACAGCTTCCTTGGCATTTATACTGTACTCATTTTGTTCTACTTTAACCTAGTTGAAAAGCACAAGGTCCCAAGCTGACTTCCAAGTTATATCCAAACAGAAATGGGACAAAGTGAGCATATGTGGAGTCAGGTGGGAGTTCACAGCAAGCTGTTTGCACATCAGCAGAGCGTGGCCCTCACTAATAAAGATAAATCCCCACTCATTTGGGCCTCTTTGTGTTCTTTTCCATAATGGTCTTGTGACCTTAGGAACAGCAGAAGGGCTGTGCCGTGTGTGAGAAGCATCCTTCTCATGTTCAGGGAAAGTACTTCAGGGACTGGCAGTAGTGGGGATAACAAATTGTATACCTTGACAATCAGTGAAGTCATAAATAGTATATGCATATTCAATACAAATGCGATGATAGGCCTTGGTGAGGGAAGAAATGTCAATGTGTTAGCAGGCATATTGGCTATTTCATGGCTATTCTGTGAGGACATATCCTAGGCTAGCTTGAACTGGAAGAGAGCAACCTGCCATCTGCTTGGTTCCTCTTCTTCCAGCAAGTCTCAGTGTAGAAGCGTTACCCTGATGGAGGATGACTTAATGTTTAAGTATCTCCCATTGAAGATGGGATATGTGAACTCAAGCAACTCAGCTTCATGTGGTAATCAGCCAGTGGGACAGAAGAAGAAAGCTGGGTGTGCTGAACCAAGTGAGACCCAACTTGCCCATCTCCATCATGCTCCCTTTCTAAGTGGCTCAAGGAGACAAAGTGATTTTGACTATGTCCAATTTTGCCCTAGTCTACTGACCATTAAGAATTACCCTTCCCACCAGCCTTTTTCATAGTGGAAGACTGATTAATTGCTATGCCAACCTTTGAGAACCTTCTACATGACAGTAAGCTTTAATGTAACTTTTCTGTGACTAGCTTCTTTTGCAACTATTACATAAAACATCAGTTTGCTGTCAAACTATATAACATGTTTGGATGGATGGATGGATGGATGGATGGATGGATGGATGGATGGATAGATAGATGGAATCTGAGGTGGGTTCACTTTGTATCCAGGCTGGCCTTTACTGAACTCAAGGTTCTCATGCCTGTTTTGAATGCTAGGATTACAGGTGTGCACTACCATGTCCAGCTTATATGTCTTATTCTTAATATCATTTCCCCACTTTCTCTTCAAGTCCATTAAATTCTTGTATTCTGTCTCCTAAAAACAGAAACTACTTTCCTATGTCCCCTCCCTCAATGAAATTCTTTTCTGTCACTAACAAGAATTGAACATAACTGCTCAATAGCTAAAAAAATTTAAGGTCAAGGACTAGCTGGGTGATCGGGTCTGATGGTCATTCTTGGTGTCAACTTGACCACATCTGGAATTAACTAAGCCCAAACATCTGGGTACCTGTGAGGGAGTTTTCTTTTTCTTTCTTTTCTTTGGTTTTTTTGAGACAGGGTTTTTCTGTGTCACCCTGGCTGTCCTGGAACTCACTCTGTAGACCAGGCTGGCCTTGAACTTAGATCTGCCTGGCTCTGCCTCCCAAGTGCTAGGATTAAAGGCATGGGCCACCATACCCAGCTGAGGGATTTGTCTTAATTAAATCTTTGAAGTAGAAAGACACACCTTTTGAGGTAGGAAGATCCACCTTTAATCTGGTAGCACCTATATAAAGGACATGGAAGAAGGGAGCTTTTACTCTTTGCCTGCTTGCCCTCACTCTTGATTTGCTGCCATTAGAGCCTGCTTGTCTGGGATTCCAGCGTACACTGAAGACCAGCTGAGACAACCATCCAGCCTTGTGGACTGAATAGTTACTGGATTCTCAGACTTTCCGTTGGAGACAGCTATTGTTGGACTAGCTGGCCTACAGCCTGTAAGCCACTCTAATAAATCGTGTGTGTGTGTGTGTGTGTGTGTGTGTGTGTGTGTGTGTGTGTGTATTTACTATTGATAGATATATGGAGAGAGAGAGATTTTCATTCTATCAGTGCTGTTCCTCTAGAGAACCCTGACTAATATACCAGGTTTGCCTGATGTCATCTGCTAGCTATTTATAAGCAGAGCTTGCTGCTTCTCACTCACTTGAATTCTGGCCATCTTTGCCCAAGACTCTAGCCTCTAATTCCCCCTGATTTCTGAAGAACATTATCCCTTTCCCAGGAGGAAACATCATTACCACATTGACTCCAGCTGAAAGTGACTTCAAATTTAGGGCAATCTTTATTTTCAAAGTAGAGGAAATATTTTAAATTTCAAAAATGTAATCCATCATACAAAAACATTCTGTCCCTTGACCTTTGAGGAATGAGACAACCCTTGCCTCTCTCAGCTTTCTAGTGCTGAATGAAGTTGGAGTTAGATAACTATAATTAAAATTCATCTGTTCTCCTAGCAGCCCCCTCAGGCCAGCTCTTCAACAGCCTCCAATATGACTGACTTACCATCCCAAGAGTTATGGGTTTGGATCCTAACCATCTTTCTATCTCACGTGACTGATGATCTTATTTGGAATGATACAGTCCTAGCTATCAGTTCATTCTGTTTATCTACATATTGGAAAAATTTATATTTCTTTCTTTAAAAAATACCTTTAGTGACCTACTTTGAGGAGGAGTGTATTTTCTCACCAGCTCTATTCCCATGCACTTACTCTTTCTGGACACTTGGGTAGCTTGCTCATCTCAGAATTTACTTGGCACTGTGAAGAAACTGAAACTAAAGTTTTCTGGAATACCTCTGTTTCATTCTCTGAGGCTTGCCACATTCAGGGAAAGTCACGGGTCCTAAATCAAGGCATTTGTTTCTAGCAAAGAGGCAGAGAAGCCAGACCATACACATTAAGACTCAAAAAGCCACTTAGAGCCTAACACTCCATGAGAAAGGCAGGGAGGAATACCTCAGGAATTTGATGTTTTTGTCTCTCTCTGGATTTTCTGGCGAGAAACAAGGGATGGAAATTCCTTGGACATAATCATGTGGCTGGAACTATAGTCTCTTCCAGGAGTCTACATCAGAAGAGCCAAGTCCTTGGCTAGGAGGCAGCATGTGGCCATGAAACACACACGGATTCAAGAGCCAGAGAACCTCCACCTGGTGTGCAATGGGAAGAGCTGTGTGGTACTCTTAGGCAGACTCTTTCCTCTCCCTGAGCAACCAGATGGTGGGGACAGTTATTCCCAGCCCATGGGTGTGAGCAAGTTAGCCAAAGGTTTGGGCACAAAACCTGCAAACAATAGGCAAACAACAGATAGGCTACTCCAAGACGGAGAGATGAGAGACGTCACCCCACTCATGTGACTGAGAGAAAAACAACTGAAGCTTATCTGGGAATTGTAGTTTAGTGGAGTGCTTCCTAGAGTGATTAAGGTCATGGGCTCAGTCCTTGGCACCAAGCAGTAGCTGAACCACTGACTGACTGGAACCTAATTAGCACCAGTAAAGTAGAAGTGATGATAATCCTTACCACCTAAGGTTGCTGCAAAATGTGTGGTTAAAATAAATTAAGCGAAGGCTGGAGTGGCTCAGTGGGTAAGAGCACTTGTTGCTCCTGCCGAGGACCTGGGTTCAGTTCTCAGAACGCACATAGCGGCTCACAACTATTTGTAACTCTATTTCCAGAGATCTAATGCCCTCTTTGGACCTTCTTGGGCACCTGTTCTCACATATACATACCCACATATTCAGACACATACACACCAAAAGTCTTAATAAAATATACCAAGAGCCTTAAAAAAAAAAAAAAAAATTCAAGCTCTTCTAAACCTCGGATGGGGCCTTGATGGCTGTACAAGTGTGTCAGTCAGGGGCAGGGGTGACTGAAATTCTGTGACAGTTACAGCAAAACACAAGGTAGAGAAAACAACCCCAAGCAAGCGTAAGTCAAATGACCACAAGCCTAGGTGGAAAGTCACACTGCCTGTGTTCCAATTCAGTAGCTATCTGATTTGGGGGTATTACCTAGCTTCTCATGGTTTCTGCAGCCATAACATGGTGACAGTAACAATAATAACCTGTTCTATAGGGTTGCTGTGAGATGGTCGGCTCTGTTGACGTCATCATTGCTTCATCATCATCACCTTCATACACGTAACTCAGGAAAGCAAGGCTATGTTGTAATGGAGAATGAAATGCCATTACATTACTCCCAGTTTTGAGACACCCGCCATCAGTTATCCAGTTGGCACAATGAAGCCACGCCTCGGTTTATCCAGTGCTTCTGGGGCATGTCTGTCGGAAGTTCAATGGACAGGACATAGTTGGTAGAGTGGCCAGTGGTAGAGAGGGTGCCTCTCCGGGCACTTGTCTTATACACTGGACACACGTAAATGTCCTGATGCAGGAATAATGAACTGTCCCCAGGTTTCAGCCAAATGATGGGCAATGGGTCATAGAGGATTTTGGGGAGAGATTCTCCAATCTGCATCATTTTCCTGTCCCAACGGGCACCTTCAAGGAAAAGCCCTTTGATGTAGGCCCCATCTTCTGGGCTGGTCTCCATAGCCGTTTCTTGTGTAGTTACCTGAAAGAATGGAAAGCTGTGAGTTTCGTAATCTGTTAGTTTCCCTTCATGCGGTAAGAATAGGAACCACCTGGCTGCCAGGTCCGCCTCTCCTTAGAACTGGGGCTTCTGTGATGGATCTTATCAGATGTGAGCCAAGTCTGGTTCCTAGGCAGCTGCCTGCAGTTATATGTGGTGGGCACAGAGAATGCAATAAAGTAGGAGTCAGGAGGCCACACCGACTGTAGCATCTCCTTATATCTAGGAAATAAAGGGTTAGATTCTGAATCAGGGCAAGTTGATGAAACAGTTCTGGGGTGAGAGGTGAAGTAGAGGAATAAATTCTTGATGTACTTTTTTAAAAACCAGTTTCCGTGGTTTAGAGACTTGCCCTAAGAACCAGCTCATTTCAGAATACCTGAAAATGCAAGGGCCTGGCTCTGATGAGCTGGTGTGCTGGTTAGTTTTAAATGTCGACCATGCCTCAGTGAGGGGTTGCTACGTTGGGCTGGCCTGTGAGCATGTCTGTGAGGGACTGTATTATCTTAATTGAGGTGGGAAGGCCACTGAATGTATGTAGCACCATTTCATGGGCTGAGTCCTGGACTGTGAGAGAGTAGAGAAGGCCTCGAACTCAGAGATCCACCTGCCTCTGCTTCTGCCTCCCGAGTGCTGGGAGTAGTTCGAGGCCAGCCCAGTCTGTAGAGTGAGTTCCAGGACAGCCAGGGCTACATCGAGAAACCCTGTCTTGTAGGGGAAAAAAAGAGTAGCGAAGGATCTGAGTACTAGCAAGCAGGCAAGGATCCATGTGTTTCTCTCTGCACTTGACTGTGGATGTGATGCCTGCCGTAAGTCAGAGGTGCTCATCCGGTCGGTTGGGACCCCTTCCGGGGGCAGGGGGTTGTCAAACAACCCTTTCACAGTGGTCACCTAAGACCATCAGAAAACACAGATATTTACATTGCGATTCCTAACAGTAGCAAAATTGCAGTTATGAAGTAGCAACAAAAGTAATTGTATGGTGGGGGGTCACCCCAACATGAGGCGCTGTATTAAAGTGTCACAGCATTGGGAAGGCTGAAAAGCACTGCCTTACGCTCCTGCCTTGACCTCCCTACAAAGCTGCTGTTGCTCAGGGTGTTTTGTCACAGCTACAGCAATGGTAGAAAGATGATTCCTTGGATTCCTCCCTGTAAAGCCAAAAATGGTCTAAGGACAATAGGGAGTGATGGAGATCATGATGGACCAAAGGGTTGCAAGCTCCATTCATCATTATTCTAAATCTTTTTTTTGTTGTGAATGGAATGGTTTTTCCATTTATAAGGACCATCCAAAGACATTAGCATTCTTCCAAGTAAAGATGCAGGATTGGGGTGGGGGGGGGGGCAGGAATATTTTCATTTTCCTGCCATGATGGTTGTAGTAGGTAGCTGTTCCAGCTTTGACCGGGAAGTACTATCCTCACTAAGGCTTCCAGTAACTGTCACGCCTACGAGGCAGGCCGAGACAAGAGCCCTTAAGACCCAAGATCCGGATATGCTGGCTCTCTTAGTTCCTGGATCCTGGATGCTGGATGTAGACCAAGCAGAGTTCTCCAGAGAACACCACTGGACTGCACTTCACCTCTCCCAGATCCCGTAACCTATCCCTTTACTTGTAAGTTACCCCACAAAATAAACCTCCTTTGAACTATGTTGTCTTAATACTTCCACCAATAGATGTTGACAGACTTTTCCCTTGGAAAGATGTGTATTTGTTATTGTGGGGGCTGTGTGTGTGTGTGTGTGTGTGTGTGTGTGTGTGTGCATGTGCACAGGCGCTCACATGTGTGTGAATGTGTATGAATGTGAATATCAAAGGCCAACTTTGCAGAGTCGGTTCTCTCCTCTTACATTCATTAGGTCTCCAGGGATCAAACAGGTTGCCAGGTTTGCATGCAAGCCCCTTTGTCTGCTGAGCCATCTCACTGGCACCAAATTCCTTTTTCTGTATACAGGAACAAAGGCTTGGGAGTGCGGTGATTGTGTCAAAAATGGCTCTGGAGCCGCTGGAAGCCCTGCTAACTTCTTTCCTTGTCCCACTTCAGAAGCATTTGTCCCACCACACAACCCAGTGTTTGCAGGTAGAAGGAAACGAGCAAAACCATTTTCTTAGGTTGATCCCCTGAGCTGTCCCAGCTCACAAGATCCCTACCTCAAATTCAAATCCGATGTGGTCAATGGGGATGGTGTATTTCCTGGCATAATTCTGAGACACTCCCGTCAAAAAAGACTGTGTAAAGTAGAATCCAGAGATCCAAAAGACCACAGGGGGCCCTTTCATGATCCATTCCTGTAGAGCCATAGAAATCAAAATTGAGAATCTACAACACATCAATAATATGTTAAATCAAGGTGAGCGTGGGACTGGAAGGGTGGCTCAGTGGTGAAGAGCACTTGGTGCCCCTGCATAGGACCAGAGGTTAATTCCTAACACCCACATCAGGTAGCTCACAACCGTCTGCGGGGGTCCAGTTCCATCTTCAGGCACCCGCATACACATGGGCATAACAGACAGACACTGACACATACACACACACACACACACACACACACACACACACACTAAATCCTTTTTTCTCTTTTCTTTTTTTCTTTCTCTCTTTCTCTTTCTTTCTTTCTTTTTCTTTCTTCTTCAAGATAAGGTTTCACTGTGTAGCTCTGGCTGTCCTGAAACTTACTCTGTAGACCAGGCTAGCCTTGAACTCAGAAATCCACCTGCCTCTGCCTCCCAAATATGGGAATTAAAGCATGTGCCACCTCCGCTGGCAACATTTTATGTGTATGGGATTTTTGACTGAGTGTATATCTATCTGTGTCCCACACATACATGACTGGTGCTTGAAGAGGCTGGAGAAGATGTCAGATTCCCTGGCGCTGGAGTAACTAACAATTGTGAGCCACTATGTGGGTACTAAGCATTGAATCTGAATTGCCTGGAAGAGCAACTAGTGTTCTTGACAGCTGAGCCATCTCTCCAGCCCAATAAAATACATCTTAAAAGAACTAAGAGGAGTATGGAAATGAGCCTCACAAAAAAAAAAAAAAAAGAATATTCTTTGCTTTTTCATTTTTCTTGAAGCAGAGTCCTCCTTGGCTTGCACTTTCCTACTTTTGAAATGAAGGTGCAAACGATGTATCTCTCTACTCTAAGCATGGGTGCCAAGCTGATGCTGGAAACACAGCAGGGAGCAGTAAAAACCACAGCCGGGCAATGCATGTCTCCTCTGTACTGAGCAACAGCTGCCATCCCCATCAAAAGTGGCCCTGCAGTGATGCTGATGCTGGTCCATTGCTCAGGCCTTCTAAGTCTTGCAGGACAAACATCTAGATGTATTCCCCCACCCCCAGTCTGGGCTTTTTTGTTAGTTTGTTTTTCTTTAGTGTTCTCATACTAGAGGTTGAATTTAGACCTCAAAAATGCTAAGCAAGTGCTCTATAATAGAGCTACAGCCCATCCCCTATGTGTAAAAATCCAATGTCTATGTATCAGCTCAAAAAATTTCACATTACTAAACAATCTTAGTAAGTATATCCATTGGCCAGTTATGCCTCCTAGGCCTCCAGCTTATGACATTTTTTTTTTTTTTTTTTTTTTTTAGTTTTTACTCCTACCTCTATAGATTAATATCTCCAAGGACTCTGAAAAGTCTCTCCCTCCTCACTGACCCAGGTCTAGAAAGGCCATTCCCAAATACCCAACCCAGGGTGCTACACAGCTGCCAGCCCTTCCTAACTTCTATTCTGCTATCTCAGAGTGTCATCTCCACCTGAGTGAGCACACCAGGAATCCAATTACCCAGACTCCCAGGTACCTGGAAGAAGGCCAGGCGGGCCAATAGGTCAGCCACGTAGCCCCCTAGTGGCTTCAGTGATGGGTAGGATTTGGCTGCCCACATGGCTGGCACTTTACCCACAAGCATACTACTGAAGACTTCCTCCAGCTCTGCGGACATTAGGACTTGCCCTTTGATGGCCCGGCCAAGATCAATAAGGCTTCTGCGAACCACTTTGGTCAGCCTGCAAGGATAAAGGAGCAGGTTGAGCCTGGCTTTGCAGGGGTCCCTTCTGCCCAAATAAAGTACACCAAATGTGTTCCTTTTATCTTTCTCCCCTTTGAGAGTCAATGATAAAGAGGAAAATTCAATCACCCATAACATTGCCACCTAAAAATAACATTCATGTATATCTTTCTTGTTTTCTTTTTTTTCTTTTTTTTTTTCTTTTTTTCTTTTTTGGTTTTTCAAGACAGGGTTTCTCTGTGTAGCTTTGCGTCTTTCCTGGAACTCGCTTGGGAGACCAGGCTGGCCTCGAACTCACAGAGATCTGCCTGGCTCTGCCTCCCGAGTGCTGGGATTAAAGGCGTGCGCCACCACCGCCCGTAGAAATCATATTTTTAATGAAGTCATTCTGTATCACCTTTTTTGGAATCCGTCTTTCTTTCTTAGCACATTATGAAATCTTTCCAGTTCAGTGAGTCCTGCCTCAGCCTCTCAAATGCTGGAATTGCAGGCATGTACCACTACAACACAGTTCTAAATTGTCCTGTTGCTGTTTTGTGTGTATGTGATACATGCACTTGTGAGTGTGCACACGTGTAGAAGCCAGAGTTAGACTTCGGGTGTCTTCCTCTATCACTGTCCATCTTATATTTTTCAGACAGGGTCTCTCACTAAACCTGGAGCTCACTGGTTGCCTAGACATCCCGGTCATTGAGCACAGGAATTCTCTGCTTCCTTGTGCTGGTATTATAGCTGTCTATCCCCAGGCCCAGCTTCTGTGGGTACTGAGACTCCAAACATCGGTCTCCACACTGGCATAGAAAGCATTTTACCACTGAGATATCTCCTCAGCCCCCAAATTATTCTTTTTTGTTTGTTTTGTTTTTGTTTTTTTCAAGACAAGGGTTTTCTGTAACAGCCCTGGCTGTCCTAGAATTCACTTTGTAGACCAGGCTGGCCTCAAACATACAGAGATCTGCCTGCCTTTGCCTCCCAGCTGCTGGGATTAAAGGTGTGTGCCACCACGCCCAACTAAATTGTCCTTTTCAATGACTGTACAACATTCTATTTTATTCACCTATTTCCCTACCATTGAAATATTTTTAAGCTGGACATGGGGGCACACATCTTTAATCCATGGACTTTGGAGGCAGAGGCAGGTGGATCTCTGTGAGCTCAAAGCTAGCCTGGTCTACAGAGTGAGTTCCAGGCAACCAGAGCTACATATTGAGATACTGTAGAAAGGAAGAAAAAACAAAGAAGGAAGGAGAGAGAGAGAGAGAGAGAGAGAGAGAGAGAGAGAGAGAGAGATGATTATTTGTAGGTTGTTATCATTTATAAACAACATTGCTAGAAAAGTCCATTTATATCTGCTTTTGTGTGAATTTCTAATTACTTACTTAGTAATAGGTTTTTGATAAAAGAATACCTATGGTTTAGGACTTTTAATCCACATTGCCAAAGTTGTTCTTTTTACAGACTATGAGGTATATACCTGAGAAAGGGCAGCTGAAGGGCAACCTGCAAGTAAGCAAGACCACCTGCCTCTTTCTGACTTCATTCTGAGACCTGGCTCAGCCCAGAGGAGTTCAGGGCTTGTAGAATCTCAACCCAACAGGGAAGAGGATGAGCAAGTGCAGAATTTCACAGCAGGAGGAATTCAAGATTCAGATCAGATGCATGTGCTTGCTGAGGAGGCAAGAGGTAAAACTGTTGCCTGAGGGACTGCATCACAGGTCTCTAGTACACCGAAAAGACATAATTACAGTTTTCCTATTGTCTTGGGCTATTCTGTTCTTGCAACTATAACCTCTGTTAAGTTCAAGGGTTTTTGTTTTGTTTTGTTTTGTTTTTTAAAGATTTATTTATTTATTATGTATACAGTGTTCTATCTGCATGTATGCCTGCAGGCCAGAAGAGGGGACCAGATCTCATTACAGATGGTTGTGAGCCACCACGTGGTTGCTGGGACTTGAACTCAGGACTATCTGGAAGAGCAGCCAGTGTTCTTAACCTTTGAGCCATCTCTCCAGCCCCAAGTTCAAGGTTTTAATACCTAAAGAATGCTTGCCCCAGAAGACACAAGTCACAGACCCCTAAATCAGAAGCTAAACTGTCACCTAACCATTTTGGACTTCCCCTGCCACTGGATAGATACATGGAAACAGGTAGTGGGGGAGGATGCTAGGATCCTACTGAAGATGGAGATTTGTTATTGCCTGTTCTCTGCTATGAGACCAGCTGCTGATGAAGGCCAGTGAAGATCCTGGCAACCATCAAGGAATGGCCCCAGTGGTCTGAGGGGAGACTGAAACATGAAAGAGAAGGCACTAGAGCTGGTGTCTGGATCAATGAGGACCTGGCGCATCTTGCTGAGTTTTCTCATCTGTAAAGTAGTGGTAGAAGTGAATGATGTCATACCACACTAATTGTGTAGGGTTCTAATGAGAACTATGAATAGTGTTTGGAGCCATACCTGACACTAGAGGCTCATTCAAAATAGCTCTGACGACTTCTTCCGCTATTAGCTATGCTTGGTATTGATTTGAACTTGACAGAATCATGGGAATGAAGGAGAGAGAAGTGGGAGTAATTTAATACATGGCCAACACATGCTGGGGTCACTCTATTTTACAGCTCTCCCCTCGGGTAGGACAAACAGCTTTCTCTGCACAGCGATATCTTATCAAGTGTCTTTTTAGTTATTACCCCACAGGCTCCAACTTTCAAGAGCCAAGCAAGAGCATTAGGCCCACCTGTTGAATCTGATGAGTTCCTGCCTTAGGACAGTATTCATAGACTCCTCATAGATCACAGGGTACCACTTCATTACCTCCTCCAGGTTAAAGTCACTGGGAAGCTTGGACAGTATATCCTGGGCCAGCTCTTCAACCACTTCCTTTAAGTACAGACAAGAGAGAGGGAATGAGAAGTAATGCCAGCAGGCAGGGGGCTTTATCTGGGGACACTTGATGTAAGCATTGGCCCTTCCTGGGAACTCTTCCACAGAAGCCAGTTCTGCCTTTGAAGGGAAGGAGGGCACCCATCAACTCACCATCCTTGGAGAGGACATCACTCCTTTGTCCAGAATGTGAAAATAATGAGTAATATTGATAGCCCTGTCCTTGCAGTTGTGGCCAGACAGGGCATCCTTCATCAGTCAGGTAGCCCCAGGGCAGCACAGAACACTGGCCCTATCGTCAAGGTCACCCCCAGTGAGAATCCCCCGCAGCTCTCGTAGTTGGGAGCTCTTTCTCAATGCCAGCGACACTTGGGAAGGTAGTAGGTCAATCTTTGCTATTGAGCAAGACAAGCCTGTGGCACTGGGATTAGCCAAGTAGGGAAGGGGACAAACCCAGTGGACCAAAGAGGACAGACTGTGAATATGACAGAGCCAAATAGCTCCCCTACCCAGTAGGGCTGGGTGACTGAAAATTACTTCCTTTCCTACCCCTTTATTAGAACACCAACCAGCCTGGTGACCATACCAATTACCACTTAGAGTAAATGAACCCAGTCATCGAGGTTCAAACCTGACAAGTGTTGGATGTCAGGCAGCTCAGAAGGAGCAGGGAGAGAGAGAGAGAAAGAGAGAGGGAGAGGGAGAGAGAGAGAGAGAGAGAGACAGAGAGAGACAGAGAGACAGAGAGACAGAGAGACAGAGAGACATAGACACAGAGAGAGACACAGACACAGAGACACAGAGACAGAGACAGAGAGAGAGAGAGAGAGAGAGAGAGAGAGAGAGAGAGAGAGATTGATTCACAGAGTCAGACAGGAGACACATTTCTGAGTCTGGCTCACCCATTGACTTCATGAAGAACATGAAGCTGGCTGGTCACTTCTCTCAAGACTCACTTGAGAGGAGGTGTTTTGGGTTTTTGGTGGTGGTGGCGGTTTTTTGGTTTTTGGGTTTTTTTGGTCACTTATACACTGAATAGTATAGTCTTGGCCAGTGCTTCACAAAGTCTGCACTGGGACTTCTAGAAGAACTGCGGTTGTCTCCACAGCACAGAATAAACAACGATCAGTTACACGGTGGGAAAATGACTCTTTCAAACAGAAGGCTTCATACTGGTGCTAATTTGACAATTCTCTAACCCTCACAGATCCCTCCCTCCCTTTAACAAGAAGGCAGCAAGGCCTCAGCACTAGGACTTTGGCTAGCAATATCACTCAGGAAGAACTTAAAACATAGTTTGACTTCTTTCCTTCTGTCCCAATCACAACTTAATGGAAATTATATTAGGTCTCCACTTATGGTTTTGACTTGAAATTGTTAAATATTTCTAAGCAAAAGTACATTTAGTTATAGGGAGTATATGATATAGAAAAGTTCATGAATTTTTTTTTTTTTTTTACAGAAATAACTGGCATTTTGGAACCTGCTTCTTTTGTGTTCCGTGTTTGAGGACCTGGCAGTAGGACCAAAGAGCCTCACCCCAGAGATATATGCCAGGCCTCCGTGTTCGTGCCTTTCTGGTTACCACCCACAGTCTCAAAGGCCTACTAGATGGAAGCCTGGTTACCTGAGGGGACTTTCCACTCCCTCCTGACTGTCTTGGGAGGGTCAGCAGCACTCCTTGGAAGAGTTGGTTCGTTTCCTGGTTGTCCTTGGTGATGTCAGCATTCTCATGGAGGCCGAATACTTCAGGGTGTGCTATGATGGGGAGGGTCCTGAGATACTCAATGTAGGTCTGGAAAGGAAATCTTCAGTTGATATCAGTGTAGGGCCCCTGGGGTCCTATAGGCTATTCAGCGTGGCTAAAGCCATCTCAAAAAGAAATCTCACTGTGTTAGTAGAGTAACTCTGCCTCCACTTCCTAGCCAGGACAGTGAGTAAACCCCAGGCTATTCCTCGGACTGCTTTCTGGAGAGTATCAGAGCAGGTAGGCTTAGCATTTTCCTTCTCACCTTTGGCCTTCTCTCTGTTCCTAAGTAACTGACTTTAGAATTACATAGATCTGAGTCTGGGTCCTAGTTCAATTGCAAACTAACTGTAACCTGGAGCCAGTCACCTAAAATCCCAATTCTGTTATCTGTAAATGGGGAGACAGAGAAGCTCATAAAGAAGGCTCATAGCGGGAAGAGTAGGGTGTTGGGCATGGTTCTTGTTTTCATATTTCCTTTTATTTCCTTATCTAGTTGTTCTGTCCCTTCTCATTAGCCATTTTTTTAAATATTTATTTATTTATTGTGTATACAGTGTTCTGCCTCCATGTATCCCTACAGGCCAGAAGAGGGCACCAGAGCTCATTACAGATGGTTGTGAGCCACCATGTGGTTGCTGGGAATTGAACTCAGAATCTGTGGAAGAACAGCCAGTGCTCTTAACCGCGGAGCCATCTCTCCAGCCCCTAGCCATTTTTTTTTTTTTAAAGATAGGGTGTTAATATGTAGCTCAAGTAGGCCTCATATCTAAAGTCCTGCTTTAGCTCACTGAGGGCTGGGACTATGGCTTTATGCCACCATGCCCAGCTTCTCTGTTGTCACCCTTTTTCTTTGGCATTATGTTTTACCTTATTTTATTTTCTTTTTTTTTTTTGTTAGTATAATATTTTTTACTGATCTGGAAATCTCACATAATGCATCCCAACCACCCTTACCTCCCATTCATCCCAGGTCTAGCCCCCCACCCTTTTAGCCTCTCCCCCCAAGAAAAGATTTTAAAAAATGTTCAACTTGTATTGTCCACATAGTCACTAGGGCATGGTCAAGCTCCCAGTGGCCAGCCCACCAAAGAAAAGTGAGTCCCTCCCCACTTGCACCCCCAACAATGGTGGAGGGCTACACCCAGCATCCCCATCACAATTTTGATTCAAGAGTTCCCCTTGATGACTCCCTGTCTAGACTGCTACTCTTTCTCAGGGATGACATGGGGAAGGGGTTATCACAGAAGCCCTCCATATCTCTCCTTCTCAACTGCTGTAGTTACCTTTTGAACCATTATTTGAGTTGCATTTATCAACCTGTTCACTACTAAGCCTTTACCTATGTGTGTGTGTGTGTGTGTGTGTGTGTGTGTGTGTGTGTGTGTATAACATATGTGCATGTGTGTGTGTGTGAGTGCAGGCATGCGTGTGTCATGGAGTACATGTAACATATGTGCATGTGTGTGTGAGTGCAGGCATGTGTGTGTCATGGAGTGCATGTGGAGGTCAGATGACAACCTTGGGTGTTGGTCCTCAACTTTCACCCTCTTTGAGTCAGAGTCTCTTGTTCTTCATCACTGTGTACATTAGGCTAGCTGGCCCACAGGCTTCCAGGGATATACCTATCCTGCTATATCCATCCTGCCATATGTGTGCTGGGATCGTAGGTATATGTACAACTTGGTATGTAGATTCTGGATGATCCAAACTCTGATCCTTACACTTTCGTGTCAAATACTTTATCCACTGAGCATCTCCCAATCCCGACAAGCCTACATCTTAACTATCCCTTTCTCACCCCACCCACTACCCCAGATAGAATCCAAATCTTAAAGACCCTATCTGCCCCAAATACCCACCATTCATCAAACAACGTCATCTCTCTTGAAGGCTCCATGGAATGGTAGGAACAGATTATGGACCCAAATAAGGAAGCCAAAGGCTGAATAGCTAGGCTTTCCTTGGAAATACTGTAGCCCCTAGCTTCAGTCTGAAAGCAAAGATAGGGTATCCTTTACCTGGTAGGGACCATGGGGAGGGATGTAATAAGTCTCTCCAGGAGCAACGAAGTAGGGCTCCGATTCAATTTCCTTACAGTAGAATATGGACAGGAGGGACAGCAGGAGACGCCTGTCTTTGTCATCTGTCACTCTGCCTCCATAATTACATTCCCCTGGGGACAACAGACAGAAAAGGAGCTGAGCACAGGGAAGGTTGTCATGAACATGTGCATTAGCTTCAAGCATTGGTTTCTTCTAGCTAAGAAGCCCTGTTGGAGCTCAGGTGGTCCAAGAACACAGGATTGCTGACACCATACTCATGGTTGGAAAGGCTGTTTTTGTATCATGGTGGTTATCAAAAATGATACATGTTCCCCATATCAAGAATTAAGAAAGAGAGTTTATCTGGAAGACACTGATAGAATCATCAAAAAATTCTACCAAAGATAACAATTCATGTTAAGGAATCTTCCAGACAGTTCCCCCCCCCCCGAGTATTTAAATGTGTATATATGAAATGTGATTTAAGCTAAAGGCTTTGGAATGAGAGAGTCATGAGTTCTAATTCCATCCTGGTACTTAGTAGCTTTTTCTTAGGTCAGAAGCAGTGATAACTGCAGGACGACGTTTATAAAGCTGTGGATAAGATGAGATGGCCCTTAGAAATCCAGACTGTAGAAAGACGTTATCTTCTACACATACTCTTGGGAAGTATGACTTTCTCAACTCTAAGCCACCTCCTCCTCATCAGCACCATTCTATGGGACCTGGATTTCTGTACTCAGATCTCTATAAAAAAGAATTAGATAATTTAACAAAGATGGTGGTGTATGCCTTTAATCCCAGCTCTCAGGAGGCAGAAGCAGGTGGATCTCTGAGTTCAAGGCCAGCCTGGTCTACATTATGAATTCCAGGACAACCAGAGCTGCACAGAGAGACTGTATCTCAAAAAATAAACACGCACATACAAGGGTACCCAGAAAGATGGGCTTATTTCCAAGTTCAACCACTCCAAGAAAGGGAAATTGTGATCAAGTTGAAGGGGAAGGTAAGTGGCCTAAGTTGGAAGAGCCTCGGTGCCTAGGAGGTGGATCCCAGACAGGTAGTTAAAGGCCTAGAAACCCATACTGAGTAAGGTAAGCCCTACAAGAGCAGCTTCACTGGCCATCTGGATTTCTCAGACTTTCTATGAGTGTCCCCAGGCCTTCAGCAAAGTTCAGTTGGAACACACTGCAGGCCGTTCCAGCTATAAGGAGCTTTATATCAAACCTCAAACTACATACAGTATTAAAAAGAATGAGATAGTGGTCTTTGAGCCAGGTAAGGTGACACATGTTTTTCACTTTGGAGGCTAAGGCAGGAAAATCACAAGTTCAATGTCAGCCTGTGTTGCATAGCAAGATCCAGTCTCATTACAAACAACCCCCTTCTCTCCAGCAAATAAACAAGAATAGCATCCTCCTGTTCCTGTGCTCAGTGCTGGATATACGTGTAATCATGGCACCAGGTCTCATCAAATGTCTTCACCAGTGAATTTTCCTGCCTGGGAAACACTTACAGGCTCTGGGTTTTATGTTGATTAAGGCATGTCCAGTTCTTTATAACTACATTTTTTTTATAATAAGTACACAGGCTCCTAGAAGGGCTAGGATGTACCTCAGTCCTCCTCTAAATTCCTTATTGTTCTTTCTACAGAGCTTACCAAGTTAAGAGTAGATGACTTCAACCCATCTCACTTAACTTCTCTGTAGATGAAACCTGCGTCTTTAGCTAATATGGGTGGCAAATTCCAATGCTCACTCATATCTGGTGCCTGGTGGTTATTCTTTTTTCTATCCAGGTCCATAG
Source organism: Peromyscus attwateri (assembly GCA_902168425.1). Classification (NCBI taxonomy): domain Eukaryota; kingdom Metazoa; phylum Chordata; class Mammalia; order Rodentia; family Cricetidae; genus Peromyscus; species Peromyscus attwateri. The sequence goes on from CABHPP010118739.1 coordinate 38,465, forward strand.
GAGGGCTACCTGTTTCTGGGCTCCTTGGAGTTGGGTAGAGTCTTAATTGCTAGTGTGACCATACAAGTATATATATCAAGATGACAGCAAAAAACGCTGGTAAAGCCTTTACTAATTGCATACCCAATACATAAGTTTAACAGCAGAGACCTCTGTTGATGTGCATAGGAGTGAACACGAAGTAGACCTTTGATGTAATTCACCCTTGAGATTCGGATATGGTTTCCCTAGCCTAGGCTGCTTATGCTCAAGAGCACAGTTGGAAAGGGCTGTCCCCCCAAGCTGGCAGGCACAGTGAAGGCAGGTTAATTTATGACCCCAGACGTTGTTCTACCCAGACCATCTTCCAAGACAATTCTGCACTCATTCTCTGGGTGAGGAACTCTGGGATAGCCTTCCCTGCAAAGCCCACTTCTCTGAAGTTCTTTCTTTCTTTCTTTCTTTCTTTTTTTTTTTTGAGATAGAGTTTCTCTGTATAACAGCTCTAGTTGTCCTGGAACTCACTCTATAGACCAGGCTGGCCTCTGCCTCCCGAGTGCTGGGATTAAAGGCGTGTGCCGCCGCCGCCGCCGCCGCCGCCGCCGCCGCCGCCGCCACCACCACCACCCAGTTGAAGAAGTTCTTTTACCAAACCAAGACCCACTGTTTTGTCTTAGGGGCACTGGGTTAAAGTCAAGGTAGCACTGTATTACTGAACCACTCTAATGAAGGGCTCTCAAGCTTTGCACTAACATGTTGGACTGGACAGTTCTGTGTTGGTTGGGGGCTATCCTATGGACATTATAGAATGTTAAGCAACATCCTTGGCCTCTAGTCATTAGATGTGAGTAGCATTTCCCTCTTCGTTGTGAAAAACCAAAACACCTTCAGATATTGCTAAGTATCCAAGGGGGTATGGCAGAAATGCCCAGAGTTCAGTATTACTACTCCAAGCCTTGGTCTCCTTCCTTGCACAATGTGGTTACTAACCTGGAGATTTCCATTGGTGTGTCTGGAGCATGAGCAAAAAGGCTGTGTTAGTACTTGGTGAGAGGATCTGGACACGTGTGATGTTCAAGATGCCACAGTCTTTCTACGTGTAGACCTTTGGCCATGTTACATCAGTTAATACAGCTCATTCTATTTTCTCTCCTGTCCCTAGGATTATATTGTGTATTCTTTGAGGTCAGCAAGCAAATTTATATTTCTGAATTCTTCCATATTGTGAACTAGTATGTACTGGGTGAGCAGGGTAAAAATCCCTGAGGAATTGCTTTGGTCCAAACAGCTTATGCCACTCCCACTTCAAGATCCTGTGTTGGAAATACTCCTCTCCCCCCTCTGCCTTCTCCTCCTCCTCTTTCCATTTGTAAATCTCCTGTTGAACTCTCACACCCAAACTCTTCTTAAAACTTTTAGAAGTTTTCCAGGATTGTCTGCCCCTGCTCCAAGATGTAATCATAGCATTGGCTTTCTGTTTTAGAGATGTTTCTCTTTCCTAAAAATTTTAAAGAATTCTTACTTTATGTTCATGGATGTTCTGCCTGCATGTATGTCTGTGCACCATTTGTGTGCAGTGCTTGAGGAGGCCAGAAGAAGCCAATGGATCCCTGGAACTGGAGTTACAGACAGGTGTTAGCCACCATGTGGGTGCTGGGAATCAAACCCAGGTCCTGTGGAGGCAAGGGTCTCTGCAAGCATCAGATGATCCATGTGAGGTAAGGAGGAAGTGAGCCGGTGCTCATTCAAACTTCTGGAGTCTGACACCAAGCCAGATTATTTTAGACATATTTAAGTCCGTTATAATTTTGGATGAAAGTTTCCTGGTAACAATGATCCATATCCCATCTACACAATAATGCTTCAGGTGTGAAAACTCTTGCAAAGTACATGTGACCTCTACCATGAAGATGGGTCTTATAGCTTAAAGGCCTAAGATCTGGTCTGGTCTCTGACAGAGACAGCATAGAGGTCACCAGGCTATAAAATACATGTGACATCTCCCCTATTGCCTGAGAAACAAAGATAA
>CABHPP010118740.1:0-27996 GCA_902168425.1 Peromyscus attwateri
AGGCATTGTGGAAGAAAACAGAATTCTTTGAATCTGTTCATTTGCTAATTCAGTAGTTCTACATATTATCTACACCACCTTAAGCAAAGTCGGGTTGTCTTTCTACAGAGGAAGCAAAATATCAGAGACCATCCATACCTGTCCAGCACTTCTCTCCAAAATGGTTAGCAACTGAATATAGATGATCATTTAAAAAGCATCTGAATAAGTACCTTGGAAGGAATTGGAGAAGAGGGAGGGTTTGCTGTGCCAAATAATAAGAAAAACAAGCTTCCTGGTGAAGAGTTTGGTATGGTATGGAAGGATGAGTGGATTAGGTGAATTCACAAGAAAAACCCTCTAGGTAGTTGCTCTGTTACCAAACATGGCAGCCAGATTGGACTTCCTGCTCTAGACTAAAAAGGCTAGACTTATGATTTATCATAAAGAGCAAAGGCATTAAATAATTCAGTCCAAAGGAGTAAGGAGATTTGAAATTAAAAGTGCTCACTAAAGCCAGATTTGGATTTAAAACACTCACAAAAATGTATAAGCAATGTGAATCTCTAAGGTAGAGCCACTTAGCCATAAATAGAATTAAAGCAGTGGTACATCGTAGTACAACATGGCTGAATCTTGAGAACAACACTCACTGAAGGCATCAGTCATAAAAGGTCATGTACGGTGTTACTCATTCCTGTGCACTGTCCAGAATAGACAAATATATGGAAGCAAAGGATAAGTTGATGGATAATAGGATCTGGGAGCAGGGAGAAATAGAGAAAGATTCAAATTAGTACAGGTTTCCTTTAGGGAGATGAAAAATGTCCTAAACTCAGATAGTGATGAGAGCTACAAAACACTGAATATAATAATTAAAAAAATCACTGCATTGTATTTTGTTGTTGTTGTTGTTTTTTCGAGATAGGGTTTATCTGTGTAGCTTTGCACCTTTCCTGGAACTCGCTTTGTAGATCAGGCTGGCCTCGAACTCACAGAGATCTGCCTGCCTCTGCCTCCCAAGTGCTGGGATTAAAGGTATGTGCCACCACCACTGCCCGGCTGCATTGTACATTTTTAATGAGTAAGTTGCATCATGTGAAATTATATACCAAATCTGCCAACAATAACAAGAAACACTGAGTGAGAGCTAGAGGGAATGACTTATGGAGTTGGTGTTAAGGATAAAGGTTGAAACTGTAACTCAAGATTTCACATTATACAACTTTAAAAAATAGAGTTCAAATGGAATTATGCCACATGGGTGGGCAAGGTTACTCCCAGAAGACATGGGTTATTGAATGAAAATAGAAATCTAAGGAATGGGATGCCTCCCTGTGAGTTATTGGCCGGAGAGAACACAAAGGTCTCCAAGACAACACAGAATATCACCATTGCCCTTCGTTTCCCAAATAATTATATGGTAAGACCCTGTTGCTAAGGACACAAAACACTTTGGTTTCAGGACACAGAGAATTTAATCTCAAACTATATAGGAAACATCCTCCTTGTCAAGCTTGAGGAAAGTACTACGGAAGCTCTGAGGGACAAAAGATATTAGGGGTCTGACCCCCTGCTGGACCCTGCGTGCTATAATACTGAATGTCTAAGCAAGATGTACCCATTGGGACGATCATGGAACGAATAGTGTGGGGTAACTAATTGTTTTCTGACTGAATGTGAGGCTTCCTACACAAGAGGGAACTTCATGCCTGGTACCATAACCCTAACCAAAAATCCATGCTTGAGAAGTCACAGGATACACTGGTTAGTTTTATCAATTTGACATAAACCTAAACATGTTTGAGAAGAAGGAATATTAGTTGAAAAGATACTTCCATCAGATTTGCCTGTAGACAAGTCTGTAGGGACTTTTCTTGTTTAATGATTAATGCAGAAGGGCCCCACCCACCGTGGGTAGTGCCATACTTGAGCAGATGGTCCCGGGGTGTATAAAAAGTTGGTTTAGCAATCTATTAGAATCAAGCCGGTAAGCAGCGTTCCTACACAGCTTCTCCTTCAGTTCCTACCTCCAGGTTCCTGCCTTGAGCTCCTTCCCTGATTTTCATCAGTGATGGACTACCAACTAGAAATGTAAAATGAAACAAACCCTTTCTTCTCCAAATTGTTTTTGGTCATGAAGTTTTATTACAGCAATAGAAACCCTAACTAAAACAGAGGCCCTGTGGTAGAACCCATCATTGTTATTTTGCTAAATGTCATGCCATCAAATTGCCTTCTCAATATTTATGTTTCTATCCATAGATTAGTGCTGCTCTCAACCTTGGTCGGAGAAGCTTCTTCCTGTAATGGGTGACAGTCTGTCTTCAGTGATGTACTGACTGGTGATAGCACCAGGCTCCAATTCAGTGCTCACAGGGATAGCCCTGGGAAACTAATTGGGGTCACAAAACAAACTTAAAAGTTATACATCTGGGAAAGGGTGTGACAGGGAGGGATGAAGGGGTGATAGAAATGGGAAGGAAAAAAAGAGAGAGTAGGAAGGAGAGAGCAATCAAAGTGGATTGTACACCTGTGTGAAACCGTCAAAGAACAAAATTCATCAATAAAAAAGTCTCAGCAAATGTCAAAGCCTTTAATATCACTCTAGAGACTCTAAGCATAAAGCAAGTAAGAAATAGTGGCTAAAAATGAACTAAGGCAAAGCCTCATAATTGTAAAGGCACAATCCTAAGTCACTCATACATGAAGAAATAAATATTACTTTTATAAATTAAAACATGCCTAAAGCCAAGTACTGATGCTAGAATTCTCTTCATTGTGAAATGCTCTTAGAACAATATTGATCAAGAAATCTCAAATGCTTAGATTAGAAAAAAAGGGGGGGTGGTAATGGTAATGAATAGAATATCTGTCCTGAAAAGTGAGGGGAAAAAATAAGAGATAGCGAACATCAAATTAAACCCCAAGAAAGTAGAAGAGAGAAATAATAGATAAGAGAAGAAGAAATTAATAAAACAGAAAAGCAACCTACAATAGAATAGATAAAACAAAAGCCAAATTTTGGCACTTTGTAGAAAGTAATAAAATTAACAAACTTCTAGGAAGATTGGTCAGGATAAAAGGCAGAGAATGCATGAATAAACTATACTATGGATAAAACGGGGATTTAATTAAAGATGCTGTAATGAGATAAGGACAGCTTATGAGGAGTCTATGCCAATAAATGGGAATTTAGATGAAAATTTACTCACCAAAGTAAACAAAAATGTTAAAGCGAGCCCAGAGAGCCTTCCAAGCAGCGAACATTACCTAAGAGAAGAGCTGACATGGGGCATAGTGATGACTTTGTGGGATAGATTCACTGGTAGATTCTGAAAACTCACAAGTAGGAGATGTCCCTTTGTCTAGCCACTGTGTGGGAGACATGGGAAGCCCCTGAATGCTACCTTGAAGAGCTCATACCTGAATAAGATGCTTAAGTTATCCATGTAATAAGTGTAACAAAACAAAATTAAAGTGCTCTGAAAGTTTACTCTGACATTACTGAAGATTGGGCTGAGGTTGTATGTTGGGATGTGTCGAGATGAGAAGGAAAAACCAGAGAGGCAGATTGGAAGGACCCAAATGTACAGCTGAGAAATTTCACTCTATTTGGGACTAGATAGAAAACATCAAAGTTTTTGCATAATGTGACCAAGCAGGCTTTGAGACTTATGAGACTAATGCAGAAATATACATGTGATGAGATCTGAGAATATGGAAAAGTGAGGTATGGCAGCAATTTTGAAGGATATTATAGCAGTAAAGGTAAGTTGTACCCATCCATGCACTAGTGACAAGACTCTTCGTGTAGGTAAACAACCGTTCTCTTGATTGAATTTCAGGACTGCTACACAGGAACAAATTCATGCCTAGTACTCTACCATGGTCAAAACTTATGCCTTGGGAGGTCATAGACCCTACTTGGGAACCTACTGTTGTTTTTCTAACTTGTCATATTGTCAAACTGCCTTCAAAATATGTATGTCTGTAGCCATAGGTTTGTGCTGTTCTCACACGTAGAGAAACTTCAAATTGCAGTGTGTAGTGAGACTCGTAATTGCTCAAGGTGCCAAGAAGACAAACAAGACACATATATCAACCTGATTCTCCCACCAGGCTCAGGGAACATCGCGGAAGAGGGAGCAGAAAGAGTGTAAGGTCCAGAGTATGTTTTGGAGTGCTGTGAAATGCTCTCTTCTGGTCATGATATAGCTGATGCACACACACATCAACTAACAACATTTATGGTTACCGATACAAGACCAAGCCACTCAAAATTCCAGCACAGATGGAGGAGGGCCCCTAGTCCTCGCCCATATTTGAGGAGCTATCAGCAGCAACTGATGACTTCTGGGAGAGGGAAAAAACACCTCCCTTTCAAGGGGTGGTCATTGGCAGATAATCTATGCTCCAGTGTATGACCCCATATTGATGTATATATGAGCAATATTAATTCATTTCAATGAGTTTAGGAAGCTAATGAATTTAAAGAAAATTTTTTAAGTTGTGATACAATGCCTAATTAAAGTTGTAGAGATAGATGCAAAGAGAGTAAACAGCATGGAGAAGCACCCATAGGATTAGATACATATAAGACATACGTAAGACTAATGAGGTTGTGTGGTGGTATTGTGTTCCCCAAAATTTTGTGTATCCTAATAAACTTATCTGGGGTCAGAGAACAAAAAAGCCACTAGATACTTAGGATAGGCAGTGGTAGTACACACCTTTAATTCTAGTATTCCAGAGGCAGAAATCCATGTGTTCAAGGATACAGCCAAGCATGGTGACTCATGTCTTTAATCCCAGAAAGCGAGCCTTTAATCCCAGGGAGTGGTGGTAGAAAGCAGAAAGGTATATAAGGCGTGAGGACCAGAAACTAGAAGCATTTGGCTGGTTAAGCTTTTAGGTTTTGAGCAGCACAGTTCAGCTGAGAGCCATTCGGATATGAGGACACAGAGGATTCCAGTCTGAGGAAACAAGATCAGCTGAGAAGTTGGACAGATGAGGTTAGCTGTGGCTTGTTCTGTCTCTCTGATCTTCCAGTATTCACCCCAATAACTGGCCTCAGGTTTGATTTTATTAATAAGAACTGTTAAGATTCCTGCTACAAGGTTGCTAAAATTAATTGTACACATTTTTGAAACTGTAAAAGAATTTTTTTTAAAAAAAAGAATATCCTATTCCCCAGTCTGAGAAATAGAAATTAGATAAACTAATAATCACTCGTTCCATCATTTATTTGTTTTGAGGGAATTACGGGAAATTAATAAACATTTGAAGAGCCTCAATTTTTCAGTTCTGGTGTCGTGTGACCTAGGGGAAAAAACAAAGTTGGGTTGGTGTAGGATGTGGCAAAAATGTTAACTGGATGCTGTGTAAGACATTTTCCAAACTTCAGGCAATCAACACACGAGCACCATGGAGTACTCAAGATAAAGGATGCTCCATAACACTTCCTTCTAACCCCCACCAAAGTCCACTGCCCGGAGCATAGGAACCACAGAGTCTGGAATTCTGAGGTCATGGACCTTCAATCTGGCTTTAACTGGATCATGACTGCAGAATCAGGTCCTGCTGGGCATGCCACAGCAACAAGAAATGGCCTCTTGATAGGAAGAACCTCACTGAGAAAGCCAGGCCTCTGCTTCTCAGATGGGAAGGGAAGTCCCCACAGAGAAGTATCTCCCTCTTAGTCCAGCTTTAGAGGACCAACTGATACCCACATCATTCTCTGCCAAACGAATTCTACCCACACCAGCCACAAAGCTGCCTCTGAGGAAATGAAGATCCTGCTTAGCCATGGAAACCATTGCATTATGATCATGAAAATCAAGGCATTAACTTTCTATACTAAGTTGATGTGTGTGATAGTTCATTATAATTATCAACTTGATAGGCTTTAGAAACATCATGAAAATAAATCTCTGGTACACTTGTAAGAGATTATCTTGATTAGGTTGGTTGAGGTAGAGAGATCTACCCTGAATGTTGGCAGTACCATTCCTCGGACTACAGTCTCAGGATGAATAAAAGCATTCTGTCTCCTCACTGGGTACAATGTGATCTGCTGCCTCCCAACACTGATGTCATACCTGTCTTGTCGTGAGATACTGTATCTACTTCCTGTATGGACTTCCTTTCTTACAGTCCTTTCATCAAGTGTTTTGTGGCAACCAGACAAGTAACTAGGAGAGTGGTGTTGCTCACACTCTTCTTAAGCCTTTTCTTGGACCCCAAGGTGGTCTTCATTTCTACCATTTAAAGGTCAAGTTCATGGTTCATAGAGATCTAGACTGGGCCAGGAGTTGCAGCTGTGTATCCTTCAAACAAAGAATATGATAGGGCTCCTGGTTTGTGGAGATCTAGAATGAGCCAGCAGTCACAGCTATGTATCCTTTGAATGAAGAGCAAGATAGGAGTCATGGTTCATGGATATCTAAAAATGATCTAAGAGTCACAAATACATATTCTTTGAATGCAGAACAAGAGTCCAGGGCCCACTGTGAATCCTAGGTCAGTCACCAGTCCTCTATGAGATGCAAATGGTTGTCATTAGAGTCATCCACTGAAAACGAAATTCTGAGAAGACAGACTAGCCTTAATGTGCCTGTGAGCCTGACAAAGCAGATTTCCAGTTACCCAATTCTGAACTGATGTGGAATGAAGCATCCCAGCTAAATTTATCACCAGAAAGTAAAACTGTGCCTCCATTTCGTATGAAATAGATGTTGATATGCATGGCATCCTCCTATCCAGTTCTACTAAAATAATACAACTTTTCTTTCATGACTCCTGATCACCAAGTTAGACTTCTTTTGATTTTATTAAACTTCTAAAATTTATTTTACATACCAACCACAGTTCTCCTCCCTCCTCCTCTCCCATTCCCTCCTCCCACTTTCTTCCTACCCCTACTCCCATCCACTCCTCAGAAGGGGAAGGCCTCCCATGGGAGTCAACAACACAGGCCATATCAAGTTGAGGCAGGACTAAGCTCCTCCCCACTGCATCAAGGCTGAGCAAGGCATCCCACCGTAGCGAATAGGTTCCAAGAAGCCAGCTTGTGTGCCAGAGACAGATCCTGGTCCCACTGCTAGGGGCCCCACAAACAGACCTGGCTACACCGCTGGCACCCACATACAGAGGGCCTAGGTCGGTCCCATACAGGCTTCCTAGCTGTTGGTCTAGAGTCTGTGAGCTCCCACAGCTTGGGTCACCTGTCTCTGTGGGTTTCCCTGTCATGATCTTGAACCTCCCTTGCCTATATAATCCCTCCTCCCTCTCTTCAACTGGACTCCCAGAACTCAGTCTGGTGCTTGACTGTGGATCTCTGCATCTGCTTCCATCAGTTGCTGGATGATGGTTCTATGATGACTATTAGGGTAGCCACCAATTTGATTACAGGAGAAGGCCAGTTCAGGTACCCTCTCAACTACTGCTAGGAGTCTTATCTAAGGTCATCCTTGTGGATTCCTGGGAATTTCCCTGGTGGACTTCTTTTTAAATGAGTCTTGAGTTAGTACAGGAGAAAGGTTGAAAAGTGGCAGATTGTTTCCTACACCGTGAATAGCCCCAGATTGCTACCCTCCTTGAGTGCTTATGCCTGAATTTGATGGTCTTCTGGTCTCTCTTTTGCACCTTGGCTTTCAGCTGCCATTTCCTGATGCTCTTTACCTCCCTCGTCCAGGGACCCAAACACATAGAAAATAAGAGAACATCTCATTTGCACATTTTAGAAATAATAGAGCTGTCCCAAAGGTACACATCACTAAGATAATTTGCAAGGATCAAAGCAGCATCCCTCCTCATGACAGGAGGATGTGTGCCAATGGACCAGAGTGACCCTACATTGCAGTAGGGGGCAAGGCTCATGAAATGAGTTTAACTCAGTTCAGCAAAGAGGAGACCTGCTCGGGAGGACACAGAACCATGGAATTTTCTGCTGCTTTTGTTTTGGCTTTCAATGCACAAACTGAATTGTTTCTTCACTCTTAATAGATACATGCAGAACAAACTTTTTTCCTGGTATAACCAGTATTCTTGATTTATATACAATATATGATCACGGCTGTATCACAGCTTGAGATGGTGGCAATCCATCAACTTTCTGGATACAGTGATTATCCAGAACAGAATTTTAAATATAAGTCAGAGGAAAGCTACTGGGAGCTGAGTTAGGAAAGACCTGGGCAACCTCCATAAGTCAATAAAGACATTAGTGTACCATGACACTTACCAAACTCCTACTATATATCTTCGCAGAAGATGCTGCCATCTATGAGGGATCAAAATGGAATCCCAGAGTGACAATAATTGAATAACAATGGAGAAGAGTTGCATATCACTTCTAAGCACTGTGCTAAGCATTTATTGTCTACTACTTCCATATATTTATATAATTCTCCAAACTACTCCATGGGTGGATTTCTGTTATCTGCTGCCTTACTTAACAAAGAAATTAGTGAAAGGTACAGTTGTGGAGATTAAGCTATTAGGTGAGGGGTACAGGTCTGTTGCCACAACTTGTAATAGATTAAGTCTCTATCTGTGGTGTTCATGAGAGTCATATGGGGGAACTTATTAAATATAAAGATTTCTTGTTTTCCCTTAAGGCTACTGACTATACCTAAAATTCAAGAATTCTGAGATCCTGGAATCTGCATTTTAATACAGTACATTGGCTATTCAGTTAAAGTTTACTGCTCTTGGCACTTCAACAATGTAGTAACTGGGCCATGAATGAACACACCAACACCATGAGACAGGGTGAGTAGAAATGTTCTCAATTTGCTCTTTTCCTTTACTTCCATGGTACTCATTGTTGAATAAATGAAATATTTGTTGAATAAATGAACTTGTCCCCAGGGCCCCAAAGAGTGTAAAAAGAAGTTTACTTTTAATACAGTTCAAAACCGCTCCATAATCTAAAAACTGACTCACACTATTGAACAACTTCAGCAAATCTTCCACGCTACCTGCCAAGGTCATAGTTTCAATCTCACCTTCAATTATTGATAGATAGCCTGATAACTTGAGAAGAGAGAAACAGACTTTTTTCAAGATTTGGAAAAAGAAAATCCTTTTAATAAGAGATCCCATCCTGATTACATAGCTCTTATCAGGAAATCCCTTGAAAGCTGAATTCCAGAAGGCAACTATTAAAAATGTCATTGAAAAATTGGAAATTATCTGCTTACACAGCTTAGAACAGACCCAGGAGGGATTGTGAATTTGGTGCAGAACAAGAAGTAAAGATTGTTCATAAAGCCAGAACTGGACTAGAGATTTTTGAACTACCTTTGCCCCCACGACGGAACTATTTGCAATATCTTGGCTCTGGCTTCGCTTTAACTCCCCAGTATGCATGGTCCCTGTAGAATGAATTCAGATGAGACACAAGGCATAGTGGAGACAGGGAGAGTTTGGGACAGAATCACGGGAGGTGTACTATTAAGGATGAGAATGGACGACGGCCTAAGGAACCGTTGCAAAATAAATACTGTTGAAGCATAAGAGTACACCGTGGCCGGGGTGACCATCATGTTGACCTACGTATTTAGGTAGGCTTTACACTATTTCTTCAGTTTCTGGAACACACAGCTTTCCTGAGGGGTGTTTTCCAGTGTGGCTGACTGGCAGAATCACTAGATTAACTCTGAAGGGAAAGGACACTACCACAGGTATATCTTGGTTCTTTACCTGGAAGCCTCTGTGTGATGGTAATCTTTTGTTCTTTTGGACAGTTTACAATGTCGTGTCTCCACCCAGGGCCAGAGATACAAATCAAAGACCATTTAACAGAGATTTTAAAGAATTAAGGGAAAAAAAGTTAAAAGCTAAATCTGTAGAAATGGCCATAGTTTAAGAGGAAGGAATACCATCCCTTAATGAACCTCAACAAAGCCCTGCTACCTCCACCTCCCTCCTTTTTGTGTTGCCTTTGTTTACCCTTTCATGTGGTGCTGCGGTCTGAGGAGAGGCATTGTAACATATCACCGTTTTTCACTTGAAATGTCTGTGTTGCTAGGGACACAGGTATTGTGACTCAAAGCTGATAATGAAGGAGGACTCTATCCTTGGTGACCTTCAAGTCTGCTAATTTCCAGCTAGCTACCTAATAGAGCATTATACACTCTATTTCTAATTTGCTTTCCCACTGCTGTGATAAGCCATCAGCCAAAACTAACTGGGAAAAGAAAGGGTTTATTTCAGCTTACACTTCCATGTTACAATCCATTGTTGAGGGATGTCAAGACAGAAATTCAATCAGGAACTGAACCAGAAATGGAGAAACACTGCTTACTGGCTTACTCTCTCTACTCCTGCTCAGCCCAGACCCATCTCTCTAGAGATGCACTATTCAGAGTGGTCTGCAACCACCTACATCAATTAGCAATCCAGAGAATTCACCCAAAGACATACTCATAGGCATGCATTGTCCTGGTAATTCTTCATACGAGGTTCCCTCTTCCTAGGGGACTCTAGCTTGTGTCTAGTTGGAAATAAAAACTAACCAGTATAAACATCAGCATGCCAGATTAGTGCTATCAGCCTTGGTTTCAAAAGGAGACTTGACTTAGAATGGGAAGTTGTTACTGCCAAAGACTCCTGTTTAAACTGCTGAGAATAAGTGACAGTTGTTATTCGTGGCAATCCAATGCTCAGAAAAGGATCATACACCTATCCCCTCTTCTAATCTCAAGGGACATTGCAGACAATGGGAATAGGATTGGGCTGGAAGATGGTAGGGCAAAATGGATGTAAGAGCTGGGCGGGGGTGGGCATGTTAGGGTAAAGTGATTTCCTTTGCGCATGGGCATGGCCATCGGTCATCACGGAGCAGTGATAACCATGGCCCCATATCCATAGCAATGAAGTCATCAGAGTAATGCAGGGACACTTAGGGAAGCAGTGACATGCGATGACATCACCACTCTCTAGTTAGAAGAGAGAGCTCACAGGATGTCCACCTGGGATTCCACCTGTCATATTTTCCTACCCCACGGCTGTACATGACCTGCAAGGTGTGTAAGTATACAGGGGATAAAAGGCTAACTGAAGGTTGTCTCAAAAATAAAGTATCCATGATGGGATGGGACTTTTCAGTGATACAGATGTTTTTTGAGTAGTCACTTATGTTTCTGTATGTAACCATACCCCCATCAGTCGGCCCAACAATGAGTTATTAGTTATTACACACATATACACAAAGGAAGGAGAAGCAAGAAAAATAAATGTCATCTAAAAGGTCTCAATCACTTATTCACGATGTGTGTGAAAACCAAAGGCCAATAATAAAAGAAGTCCTCAAGTTTCTCACAATTGGGCTAGGACCATTTGGAGCCTAGTACCCAGTGACTAATGATGTGTTATGAAGATACCTGGACCCTAACTCTTAATGACCCATGGGACCTTATCCAGACATCCATTCTCAAGCAAGACAACTTAAGCTTAAGTAGAAGGTATATGCTACTCACAAGGATAGTGAGATGCTTTGTCTATCCACGCATAGGCCCAATGCAAACGGCCCAGAAAAGACCAAGTAATTTCCCCTTTAACATCTATAGAAGACTTTGCACTCCCGTTCAGCAGTGGAGTCCCCTCTCTGGGAACTCACCCGTTGCTCTCTTATGATAATGATTCCTCTCTGTCTTTTTGTGCCCTTGGCCCTCCATGTGTCTCATCACATGCCAATGTGGACTGAAAATACTAGTGGTACCTCTAGGAATTCAACTGCTGCTCAGCTCTGGTCAATTAGTCTGGATGGAGCTCAAGTGATGGTTTGAGTTAGCGCTGATGAAACTTCTGCAGTTGGTGCTGAGCTAAAATGCGTTAGGGAGGCCTTTCAAATGCAAGAGCAATTGTGCACATGGTGAGAAAGAAGGCAACATTTGTCTTTGTTCCTCTTTCTCTCCACCCCCTGTCTACCCCTTATGGGGTATTAAATTTCGTAGCCCTTGACCAACACTTTCGCTCACATGATGGGTGAGCGCTCTTCCAGGCTTTCAAGCCGACCTTAGAAACTCACTATCTCCATGGGGTACATAAGAGACGTGGACAGAACGAGTGAAGGTCAGTCGAAAAAATGACCTTGTTGCTTTCTCTTATCTATCTGACTTGTCATTCAACCACTGCAATAGAGAAAGGGGACCCTAGTAGGAGCCACTTGTCATGGAGTCATACTGGCTTTTTCCGGCTCACCTTAGGACATTTTGATGACAGAAAATTGGCAAACTATTTGTCTAATATCTTTAACAAATAGTGAGATTAAGCCATAAGCCAGGAATTACCATGATCCCTTGTTTCTCATTGTTAAACACAGAAACTACAATTTTAATATCTTGTTGAAAGAACCTTTTAAGCTAAATATGAATATGGCTTTATCTGGGATTAATGAACTGAATATCGTTAAGTCATCTTATCGGGAAGATGTTTGCCTTTGGGACACCGACAAGGAGTCACCTCCCTTATATCAATACCTGACTGAGAGAAAATTCTATATAACATACATACACACTGATATTTTCTTTCTACTGAAATATGTATTTATCATATATGTATTCATCAACTCTCATGCCTGCTGTCAGATCTGGAAAATTAGCTTTTGCATTTACTAACTCCTCTGTGGGAAAGAGGTCCCTCGTGTGTTTAACAAAAGGGAGCTTTATTGTTTATGAGATTGAAAAATAAAGGTTGCCATGGCTTTAAGATCTGGTGATTGGTAATCAGTTTTCATAAATGACCGTGAATCACTTTTGTGCTAGCCGGGCTTTGTTTGGGATATGAGATAGCTGCTCTGTCTTACAAGGAAGGAATTATTAATGTTCCCTCCCTGGAGGGTTTCAATTTCACCCGTACAAATAGCTGTATATCTACCAAGTGTATGTTCACCGTGCCTATCTATGAAATTTAAAATTATATGCTTTGTGTAAAACAGAATATATAATAGACTCTGAAATTGAATAAAACTTATTGGACTCATTTTTTATCCTTTGTGACAATTTTTTTCTAGTAAGAGAGTTCACACAAAAGGCATTGCCACCAAGGATCCAGGAATGCAAAGTCCTGTCCAATTTAAATAATCACTCCTTTCTGTCATGTTTTACAAAGAAGTGTATTCAAACATGCTCTTTGAGCATTTCTATATTCTGCTCTTAGTTTTCACAAATATGAGCAGGCAAAGATCCCCTAGCCCTTCTGTAGGTTTTTGTTACTTGAAAAAAAAATCTGTCTTGGCAATTGTCTTATTATAAAAATGAGAGGGCTTTCTTTGGAGATAAATAGGACAGAGGCTTGACTCTCAGGAGGATGTAATTCAGTTCCAAACTTCACATCCTCCTCCTGTCAACAAATGTACTAAAGAAGTGAAGTCAAAGATAATAAAGGGTTCATGGCAAATCTGATCATGTCATTTGCCTTTGTAAAACCTTCTGGTGTCATCCATATTAGCATGCTCCAGACTTCCTAGCAGGGCTTACAGATCATATAATCTATAGTCCTCCCATTTCTTAGACTCTATCTCTGTTCTTGGATTCTTTCTCTCTCTGTCTCTCTCTGTGTCTCTGTCTCTCTCTCTCTCTGTCTCTCTCTCTCTGTCTCTCTCTCTCTGTCTCTCTCTCTCTCTCTCTCTCTCTCTCTCTCTCTCTCTCACACACACACACACACACACACACACACACACACAATCTCTCCTCCCTCCTCCCTCCCCTTGCCTCTTTCTTTTTCTCTCTCTCCCTCTCTCCTCTCCCTCTGTCTCTCTGTCTTTCTTTGTCTCTGTCTGTCTCTCTGTATCTCTGTCTCTCTTTCCCTCCCTCCCTCCCTCTCTCATTCCTTCTCTCTCTTGGGGTTGGATCGAATGCTATATACAATATTGAATGGTGGTACAGGCTGAAACTCTGCCGACAGAAAGAACACACCCACACCGGTTATGTAAGCCTATTCCCGTGAAAGTGAAATTAAGAGGCCTGGTCTCTTAATTTACCACCAAGAAGCCACTTGGTATCTCCAGGGAATGCTACCATCAGGATAGTCAGCACTGGTCCATTGCTACAGGCTGGACACTTGGCAGTGACAGCGGACACTTCAGCTTCATAAGTCAGACCACATTGTTGAGGCCATGAGCATCATCCAAATCTGAATCTGCCACCGTGCCTCCTCTTTCATCAATCCATCATGCCAGAGCTGATGTCAGAGGCTGGCTGTCATCATCTAGATGAGCCATTTTTGCCTACTTGGCTATTTAGCGTTCCTGTGGCAGGCTCTAGTGGTGCTAATAAGTATTGTAAAACTTCCTATGCCTCATGGCACTTCCCATTTGTTTATCCATATGTCATTGGCCCAGTTTTCTTTACCCTGACCTTCTAATTTGTATTTGTCGCATAAGTCTGTAGATAAAAATTTTAAGGACATTTCTCTTTTCATACAAAATATCTATGTGCAGTAGCCAATGCTCTTACAATGAACAGAGTTTTCTCCTAAAGGCAACCCAAGGACTATAGTGTAGAGGTGTTAGTTTTGGCTTTTGTGAATAAGTTGACAGATATGTAAATAATATCAGGCCTTTTTCTTCTTCTTCAATAGCTTGTATGGGATCTTGCATACAACAAATGGCTTGAGCACGTGCTGAGGGAGATTCAAAACTCAACAGCAGTGGGTACACAGAGATTTGGGCTATCTGCTTGTGAACTTGTGGCCTCCAGACCTGACCATCTTTAACACACTTTCCTTTAGCAATGGTTGTGTGGGTCTACCTATCCAATCTACTGGTGGGCTTGACAGGACTCAAATAATAAGGAAAAGTTCTAGCGACATGTTTATTTGGTACTCCATTGTCAGGCATTCTGTCTGTACCAAGCTCTACACCAAATGTTTTATTGGAAATAGTGTTTATTTTGGAACTGCACTGTAATTTAGCCACTGGAACTGATTCATTTCTCATGTGGCATCTTTTCATCCACTGACGTACCCAACAACATAAGTTCTACTGGATGATATTAGCAAGACTGCAGAGGTACAAAAAACTTTCCTGTTATGAGGTCTGACAATCTAGTCTATTCTTTTACTCATGGGCAACAGTAATATCTTCCCATGTAGACTATGCTTTCAATTGAGCTAGAGCAGTGTTTTTCAACCTTCCCAATACTGTGATACTTTAATACAGTTCCTCATGTTTGGTGACCCCCCCCCAACAATAGAATTATTTTGTTGCTACTTCATAACTGTAATTTTGCTACTGTTACGAATTGTAATGCAAATATCTGATGTGCGGGATATCTGATATGCATTACCCCAAAGGGGTCACGACCCACATGTTGAGAAGTGCTAAACTAAAGTGGCCCACCAGCATGGCTGTGCTCCCCTCTCCAAAACAGAAAGCAGTGTGTGATAATTTCTCTTTCCTTTGGATACATGTTGTGCCAAGCTTCTGGTGACCAGGTTCCTACAACTTAACTGACCATTTCAGGCCCCGGTATATTTTCATAATTTCTCTTGTACTTCCTGAAGTTATAAAAAACACCCTGTATTTGAGCTACCTCATTCTCATCTAGTTCAGTTAACAAAGATCCATTCATATATTGGGCAAATGTGATGATCTACAGGGTTTACAGAAGATCTAGACCTATGGTGCCCATTATAGTAGCCTCACAAGCTAAATGTAGTTATTAGGTGTCAAGTGAACAGCAAAACTGAGAAAAATAGTTTTAAATTTGCATTAATTTTAATGAATTTAATTTTAAAGGATGAAGCAGAGTCAAATGAATTCTTGTTAAACTAAGCACTACTTTCCTAGGATTACATGTGTAGTGGGTAGCCATTCCAGCTTTGATCTGGAAGTTCCAACCCCCTTTGAGGCTTCGGTAACTGTCATGCCTACAAGGCGGGGCCGAGAGAGGACCCTGAAGACCCAAGATCCAGATGGGGGAGCTCTCTTGGTTCCTGGACCCTGGACGCTGGAGGTAGACCAAGCAGAGTTCTCCAGAGAACACCACCGGACTGCGCTACACCTTTCCCAGACCCTGCAACCTATCCCTCCACTTGTAAGTTACCCCCACCCCCCAAATCTCCCTTTTAACTATGTGGAGTGGCCTTAATAATTTCACCAATATACATGTCATTCAGAGAGTATGCTATTGCTCTAGTTGTAGAGCATGTATCCAGAATATACATTATTTCTAAAGTTGTATATACATATATCTCTTATTGAGTGGGTGCCAACAAAATCGCGGATGAATTTTTGCAGATTTTTGTGTCATATTGTGCTTGTGTGAATATTATAACGATGCCCACATAAAATGTAGTCCATAATTAAATTGAAATAGTCATCGACATTATAATTAATTTTTTCTAATTGAAAGAAATGTGCATTTTCTCAAATCAAAATGAAGACATCTTAGGGATGCAAAAGTGAGTGAACAAGCAAAAGCAAGTACTGTAACTCCAAAGGTCAAGATAAAAAAGAGACTGAAAGGAAGCATACCTCAAAATACATACTAATTGGTTTTGAAATTTGCAGAAGCAAACAAAATAAAAAGTTGTTGTATTAAAAAAAAAGCCTCAAACTAATAAGGTGGACTTCTGAGGACTATTGAGACATTTTCAGCAAATACATAATGAATTTTATAAGCCAGAATATAGTAAACTGCTTCCCCTCTCAACAGTGGGAAAGTAATCAATAAAAGTCACCTGACATTAGAATTTACCATCCATCAATAATTTTGTTAATCTTAACAAGATTTGAATGTTTGCCAAGGCCAGGATGCCTTGAACTAGTATACAAAATAGAAAATGATTTAGAGATGTGCAGATGATTAAAGAAATCACTATTCTAGTTATATTTACCTCATAAAATTATGTGAAAATACATTTTAAATCACTAAAAAGTGTCCAGTTAAGCATCATAACAAGTATCATTAGAATGCCAAACATTTTTAACAGTATCAAAAATATATTGGCATACAACTTGAAATTTTCAATACCTTAGTTTTAGATAAATCATGCAATATTAAGATATGTGACACACTTAACTCTTGGGTATATTTTGTCTCAATTTGACCTCCAAAATTCTGAACAAATCGCACTTTGAAATCCATATACATCGGATTTGTGGCATAGATATGTTTTAAAATTTCTTTACATTTCTCAAAGATAATTTTCACCTTGGTGGGAAAAAATGAGCTTACATCACCATAGATGATGCCCTAGTTCTGTTAAGTAAAAACTGAATTTGCTGCATCTTAAAACAAAGTTCTGTGTTTCCATTATTTAATTAATTTATCTGGATATAATACATGTTAGCTTTTTCTTTTAGATTTGTTTGTTTGTTTGTTTTATGCACTATGAAATAGAAACTCCACACCCTCCTGCATCTGCCTCCAAAGTGCTGACATGACAGACGAGTGCCACCATGTCCAGCCCCATAGTGGGAATATTTGCATTCAGCTTTCTTAGGAAAGTAACCATCCCTCTATTCTTTCATGGTCAAAATCAAACCAGTATCCCATCTTAGAGATGACTACTAGTATTGGTGGTGTGATTTAGTAATGTGAAGGGTCATGGGCTGTGGCATACATGAAGTTCCATTTGATTTGTGAGTCTTGTTCTTGCAAACACTGGGTAGAATTTGGAAGATACTGGATTACTGAAAGCTAAGTGAGATAGTAACCTTAGCTTCTCCAGGAATGTTAGTCACAACAGCCTTGGGTACATGGCATACAGCCATTGATTTGGCAGTTGGTTCTGTTCTTACTATTGCTAAGAAGGCTCAGAAATAGTACACATCAACATCATTTACAAAATGTAAGCTCGTACTCTTGTATTTCTTTGTCAGGGGCATATGCTAATTCTCCTGCCTTCTTACATAATACAGATTAAGGAGGTCTGAATTAGTATAGTCAGTACAAGTAAGTTATGTAACTTTGGATAGCATACATAATTTAAAATTTTCTAGCAGAAAATTAATATTAAAAGAAAACACACTTAATTTTGAAAGTCTACTATTTAATCTAATATTTCTAAAATATTATTTCAACATGAAATAATAAAATGATTGAAGAGATACTTTTTGTATAACATTTTATGGATCTTTATGGTTTATATTTACAGATTATCTCAATTCAGGTGCTAAATTTTCATCAGGATATACCTAACATTGAAGAGGTAGATTCACATTGCCAAGTTGTTCCAAACATGCTTTAAAATGTATAGATAACTGAGTCAGTTACCAAAAATAATGTTTGTGTTAAAAACGTGTATCTATGTGAACAAAACTGAAGTGAATTTTTAAAGAATTATTTTAGCCTGGAAGTAAATGTGCTATCTACTTCAAGCTCAAGACTATTAAAGTTGAGTAAATTCATTAACTCCTTTGTCAAGGTGGTATCATTAAAATTGAATCCAAAGGAGCAGTGCATAAATTGAGAAGCAACTTGATCAATATGGAATGTGTTTTCCAGACTTTTTTGCATACTCTTTGTAATCAGTTTACATAATCCATCGCCATACAGGTTACAGTTAAAATCCTTTCTACATTGACTCAAGTTGGGGACGTATGTAACATCATTATTATGAATTTGCATACATGTGAACCAAGTCCACAAACTTTACTTCCTCTAGCACTTTAAAGTCATTTTATATGCAGTAGGACAATAGTGAGAAAATTTCCATTGTATTGTCATTTTTGTCCTTGGTGACTGAATATTTGTTAAATACTGTTCTCTTTCAAAAACCCTGTAGTCTATTAAAATCAGACAGCATAGCTCAGGAAACTTTTGAACAACTCTTCTATGGCTCAACAAATAAGGATACAATTGTTAATTATCTTGCACTTCATCCCGAATTTCCTCATCCTGGCATTTCACACTTCATATGTATAGTACGTGTCATTTCTGAACTATATTGGGGTATTCCTAGGGTGCTGAAGTATAGGGGCAGGTCCAAGGCTTTACCCAGGTAGCACTAATCTTATGAACTAGTGTATCTCTATTACATTTTATCAAAACCAATTATATATTAAAGAAGGGGGAATAACCACCAGACATTTGACAGGGCCCCATACATCCTCAGTCTAACAGGATAACCACGTGATCTAGGTTGTCGCCTATCTGTATCAATTCAGATTTTCTATGCTCAATGGTCCTGAGGGTATCCAGGTATGACCCTTTTCCCAGTGCAGTTATGCATCCATTAAATCTTTCTGGGGAAGGACTTAGGAAGGCATTACTGTGTGTCTATGTCTCCCTGTCACATGATCCACCTTCCTAGAAACTTAACTACCTCTTCAGAATGCTGTTTGTTCTGGTTGTTAAGCATACGCTTATTGTACAAGGTTATGGGTTTCATAATGATCTTTTCATCCAACAATGTCACATTCTTTGGGTTGGGGAGACAGCTCAGCAGATAGAGCATTTGCAGCTCAAGCAAGAATTCTGGAGTTCGGGGCTCCAGAGCCCATGTAGATGTCAGATGGGTGCGGTGGCTCCCTGATAATTCCAACCTTGGAACATGGAGATAGGGAATCCCTGGGAAAATCTGGCTAGTGAGACTAGCCAAATGGCTGACTGTGTTTATATAAAAGACTTTGCTACAGATAGTGATGTAAAAGAGTCATCAAAATGCATGCATATACACATATGCATACACACACTACACAAATGCACACACATGCATACATTAGCACAGATACATACACACATATGCATACACACACATGCACACCCATACATGCATGAGAACACACATGCATGCATGCACACACATATGCATGCACACACCACACACACACCACATACGTGTGTAAAGAAGAAAAAGGGAAAAAGAATATCATGTCCTTGCCTGTATTCACTCCTGTTCGCTTTGCTTGTCCTTCCTCCCAGTCTCTTTCAGCTCCACAAATAGCCCCTTATACCGTGTGTGTGTGTGTGTGTGTGTGTGTGTGTGTGTGTGTGTGTGTTATGTATATGTGAATTGAGACTTCACATATAAGAGGTAATTTGTGATATTTTTCTTTGTGAGTCTGCCTTATTTCACTTAATATGATCATCTCCAGTTTCATCCATTTGCCTATAAATGACATGACTTCATTCTTCTTTATGGCAGAATAAATTTCCCTGTGAGAACTGGAGAGACGGCTCTGTGTGTAAGCACACTTTCTCTGCAAGCATGAGGACTGGAGCTCAAAGCCTCAGCACCCACACCCAGAGCAGAGCATGCTTGTACATGCTTCAGGTCCCAACATGGCGGGGCTGGAGGTGGAATGGAGACAGCAGATTCCAAGATTTTGTTGTTGCCAGACTAGCTAAAATGGCAAGCCTTTCAGTTTAGTGAGAAATTGCCTCCACAAAATAAGACAGAAAGCAATTGAGGAGGACACCCTAAGTCCTTCTCTAGTTTCTATAGGCCATGTGCCTGCACATTCATGATCATATGCATATACACATGCACACATATGTACTCACTAATACACAAACACACACACACACACACACACACACACAGAGACACATGCATGCATTTACACATGCACATACAGACACACACACATGCATCACACACAAATACACACCAACTCCAAAGTTTTATGGATTTTTAAATGTGTGTGCTCGTGTGTGTGTGTGTGTGTGTGTGTGTGTGTGTGTGTGTAAAGACAAGGGACAACTTCAGGTGTCATGCTCAGGAATATTCCCCACCTCCCTTGGCATGGAGTTTCTGACTTGAAGCTTGCCTATTGGCTAGACTGACTGGCCACAGAGCCTCCTTCCATCTCTGCCTCACAGCACTGAGATAACAAGTGTGAACCACCACACCGTACATTTTTACTTGAGCTCTGGGGGCCAAACTTAGGTCTTGATACTTGAAAGCGCTTTACCAGTTTAAGTGACCCCTGGCCCTCCTTGGATGTTTGAATGGGACAGGACAAGTTCATGCATTGAGACAATGATTGGCTCTGTGGGTAAGATCTATTTGACGGTAAATAACAGAAATGGAGACTGGTTACACAGCAGTGGAATCACAAGAGTGTGCATTAGGGAACAGGAACTTCAGAGCTACAGTTTGAGCAAAACCCACTCAGAGAGTGGCAGAGGGAAACAGAAGGCATGATCAGCTGGGGAGGAGGAGAAGCCACACAGTGCCTTGAGGATGCTGGAGGAGGAGGATTTCATACAGACGGCTTGTCAGCCAGATAAACCCACCACAATTCCCACGAGCTAATTTGTGCAAGTACTACACTGATACTTAATTTTTCCCAATTAACTTTTTTATGTTTTTCATTCATTATTTATGACAAATGTTGTTGCCAGATCTTTGATTCTGTCTTCCCTCAAGGTTGGAATTTATTTCTTTAAATACACAAAAAGAAAAAAAAATAAAAAGGTTGAAGTATGTCTTTTCTGATGTCTGTGAAAAAAAGACACGGTGGCAAAAAAAATCTTTGGATGCTTTTCTGGTGACCGTACCATTAGATCTCTGTAACTCATCATTATAAGCTGATTTAAAGGTTTGGTGATACAGTTAATGGCTTGTGCCCAGGATACGGATCCCCAGTGATGCCCTATGTAGCTTTACATCCCTCAGCTGCAGTCGGGTATTAGGCCAACTGGCAGCATCACCGAGCTGTGGCTCCGGTCCCAAATACACAAAGCCCACTTAGGGGAACTGGTGGCTTATTATTTTCACGTTGGATAAGAGTATGCCCAGCTAATCCTCTCGAAAACCTTGAACAACCCTTCTCCCTCCAGCACTTTTGGAAACCTAAAAGCTATCAAAACTCACATGTGTTACCTTCAAGTTAATTTTAGCCACCCAACCTACATTTCCCTTTCCCCTTCCTAAGTCTGGGTACTAAAGAACACCATTCCAGGTTGCACAAATTCTAGGTTCTCTTTCTAATGAGAACTTATTCCCACCTTCTGGGCTTACCTAAACTGTGGCTTCCTCCTGAGAAGCCCCTCTGCTTCTCTTGCATTTAGAAACAGTTCAGTCATTCTCGTGCATTCTCTGACAGTTGTTCAGTACTCTGCACTATTTCTCCACTGCCTCCCTCTAAAATCCACCTGTTCCTTCAGGTCAGTCTTTTTATGGACTATTTTCTGTTGTCTTCACCATCATCATCACTACCATCATCATCATCATCATCATCATCCCTTCACTCTCATCAAAAAAGCTACAACAGTTGACCCACACTTCTCTACACAGAGGGTTCCCAGGCCCAGATGGGAATTCCAACTCCCCTAAACACACACACACACACACATACACACACACACACACACACACACACTCATTTAATCCATATCTCCCTCATCTAGACACCACTTTATCTGTTTCTCTTCTTTGTCTTCATTTCGTAAAACTACTGTTGCCAATAAACACTCCACTTCTGAAGTGAGAAATCAGACATTGCTTCTGAGTACCACAGTCTCTCCTCTTGTACCTCCCGCAGCCAATCACCAAGCCCATGGAACCTTTGACTATGATGTCTTCTACTCCTTTTGAGCTTAGTTCTCTCTTTATTCTCTCCTTTATTGTCCTTAAATCTTACTCTCCTCCATTAATCTCTTCCCCCAATGAATGGGCTCAACTATCTTGCCAACATGCACCCCAATTTAAGACTCCTTCACTCAGCTGGGCAGTGGTAGTGCCCTTTAATCCCAGCACTTGGGAGACGGAGGCAGGCAAATCTCTGAAGTCTAGGATAGCCTTGTCTACAGAGTGAGCTCCAAGATAGCCAGAGCTACACAGAGAAACCGTGTCTCAAAAGTAAACAAACAAACAAAAACATTCCTTCACTCTTTTCTAGACTAATGAATAAACTGACTAGTGGACTCCTTGGCTAGCTACAGAATTCTCCAGACCTTTAGAACTGCACAACTGACCATTTTATGTCCCTGCTTGGAAATTTTCAGAAGTGCCCCTAGCCTGAGATGGAAGGCAAAACTCTGCTTTGATTTCACCATCCCCTTCCTGCTCAAGGTTAATCCCCTCCAAGCCTCTCAACTGTCAAACTCAACTGCTTTCAGTTCCGGTAATATATCTCCTCTCATCCCTTCTCCACTCCATTCCTCTCCCTATCATTCTCTTTCCCTCCTCTCCCTTCCCACCCATTATTTTCTCCCCCCTTCCCTTTCTTTTCTCCTCAGCCACTTTTGTGTTGTTTCCTATAAGAGAGTCCCTTTTCCTGGGAGTGTCCTCTCTAAATGTCTCCTTTTTCTTATTTATCCTTAAGACAACAACTTTTGTTGAATGCCTTTCCTGAACTCTGAGTCAGTTGAACTCACTCAGGCAGTTGACAGACACTATACACTGCTTTAACATTATAAAAAGTATTACTCTACTATTCAGAATGTCTCTAATTAAATGACATTGTATATAGGATGGTTCACTGCTTGTCCCCATGCATCTGTCCATTTCCTTGGTTTTCTGGGTCCTTAGAAGACTGGAGCAAACCATCCTTCACATCTCATCATCTATTCTCTTATAAAATGGATTATTCATATGGACTTACTCCTTCTTGACCATGACCAATCCCTTAATATCCTTCTGTACAGCATGGTCTTTGATTCCTTCATGTCTGTGTATTTTTTGCATCTTAAGAAATCCTGTCCTTATTTCCCTATCATGAGACTTCTAACTCAACTTGAAGATCCAGCTCAGATCACAAACTGTTACCAAGTCCAGTTCTCTTCTTCATGCATCCTTGTCATTCAGCTTGAACTTCTGAGCACAGAGCACTGTGTTTCTCTCTCTCTCTCTCTCTCTCTCTCTCTCTCTCTCTGTGTGTGTGTGTGTGTGTGTGTGTGTGTGTGTGTGTGTGTGTGTGTCCCACTGAGAAAATGCCTTCAAAGACAAATCTGTCCATTTTTGGTTTTTTAATACAGAGTTTCTCTGTGAAACAGCTCTGGCTGTCCTGGAACTCACTCTGTAGACCAGGCTGGCCTCAAACTCACAGAGATCTGCCTGCCTCTGCCTCCTGAGTGCTGGGATTAAAGGAAGGCATGCACCACCACTGCCTGGCTTAGATCTGTCTATTTCTATAGCTTCACATCCTTCAGGCTTTGTAAATGGAGGAACAATATTCAACAATCCTCAGACAAGTGCGCTATGGTTCAAAAACACTTCAAGATTTCCACCATTTCCCCAGTTTTCGCTATCATTTTCTATGCCAGTTGTCAGCGAATCACCCATTAAAATGTATGCGCCATATATTTTGCTCTAACCAGTCAGTATTTATAGACAGAACTGTCTAAACTGAATTGTTTATGTTTTCATGAGAAACAAGAAATTGCTAAAGGCAAAGTTAGTTGTTTTGACCATACGTTTCCCATTTTCTCCCACAGGAAGATGACGAGGCCGTTCCATTTTAGAATGACACACAAGCCTAAGTAAGAATTTATTAGAAGAAATGTGTTGTTTTGTATATTCAATATTTCTTCTCATCCTACCAAATCTACTACCATCTGAGTGAAAGGTGTGAAAATGGAAGAGAAATAATACAGAAAGGCTATTTTGGTTGTTACTCCAGAATCTGATTAATGACTAATTGTCTTGAACATGATGTTGTTTCACTGGAATAGCACAAAAGCCTTTGAATTGTTATTTACTGTATCTAAAAGGAAAGCATTTCTGTGTTTAGGTTTTCTTTTTTCTCTTTCGTTGTCCGTTTTAAGTAAAGCTAGGCTCCTGGAATTGTATCTCATATTGGGTAGTAGCCAAGGACATATATGCCAGGGGACTAACTTGACTCTCCACTCCCTGACATCTACATTGAATCCAGAAAATATTATAGAATAATTGAAAATGTGTTGAATATCAGTGGGTAATTCTGCTTTCCTCTTATTAAAATTAATGGTCAACTGCAGTAAAGTGTGTGTGTTTGTAATCAGTGTTTAGCAGGTACTTACGAGGTGCAAAGAAATGTCAACTATTGGGATATGGTGACAAAGAAGGAGACACCATCCCTTCCTTCCTAGAACCTCTAGTCTACAAGTATAGCAGGACATTTAATAGAAGTTGCAATTCAATTTTATAAGTGCTATTCTAAGGGATGTATAGGGAGTCAGAACACCCCACCCCCAAAGCATGGAGTCTACTGAGAAAAACTCAGCATCCTTAAAGCAGTACAGAATTCTCCAATGTGTCTATCTGACGCAGTTGATTCTAGAATGCCGTAGAGTCTACCTAGCAAGGACAGCAATTCAGTTCAGCCTCAGTCTCACACACTGTTTCTCAATCTTCCTTATGCTGCGACCCTTTAATACAGTTCTTCATGTTGTGGTGACCCTAACCATAAAATTATTTCATGGCTACTTGATAAACATAATTTTTCTACTGCCATGAATTGTAATGTAAATATCTGATATGCAGGATTTCTGATATGTGACCACAATGAAAAGGTCATTTGACCCCCAAAGGGGTCACAGCCTGAAGGTTGAGAACTGCTCTTAGTCTCTCACTCATAGTTTGGGTTGCCACGGGTATCTAGGACACTACGATTGTTGTTAGACTATAAAGTGATCCATTGTTCAAGACTGTCAGGTAGAAAAACAGACATAGGAAAAAAGAACATCCTTTGAGTTTTAAACCATCAGATACCAATAAATATGGTTAAATTGTTCTTAAGAGTAAAAGTAAAAAAAATGCATTTTTCACATCCTTTACTATCTGGCATTTAGTAAGTCCTCAAAATACCCATTGGATTAACTAATGAATAAATTTACAGGCTCTGAGTCAAAGCTCTCAATCATTTCCTTGGGTCATGATGATAACACCTGGGGTTGGACTCAGTATTGTATTATTATTTAGCCCAGAACTTATACCAAAGTCTTAAACATCAATCTCCTTTTAAAAACTATTTTACATGCATATGTGATGGTTTGAATATGGAATGAACCCCATAGGCTCATATATTTGAATACTTCGTCACTGGGGATTGACACTACTTAAGAAGGATTAGGAGGTGTGGGCATGTTGGAGTAGGTGTGGGCTTGTTGGAGGAAGTGTTATCTCTGGGGGTAGGCTTTGAGGTTTCAGAAGCCAATGCCAGGCCCAGTCTCTCTTCCCACTGCCTGCAGATCCAGAGGTAGAACTCTCAGCTCCTTCTCCAGCACCATGTCTGCCTGTATGCTGCCATGCTCCCTGCCACAGGGATAATGGACTAAACCTCTGAAACTATAAGTAAGCAAGCTCCAATTAAACTCTTTCTTTTGTAAGGGTTGCTCTAGCTATGGTGTCTCTTCACAGCAAAAAAACACCAACTAACACAGCATATGTGTGCATCAGTCTCT
This sequence comes from Peromyscus attwateri, assembly GCA_902168425.1. Taxonomy (NCBI): domain Eukaryota; kingdom Metazoa; phylum Chordata; class Mammalia; order Rodentia; family Cricetidae; genus Peromyscus; species Peromyscus attwateri. The sequence continues at coordinate 26,268 of CABHPP010118740.1, forward strand.
GTCTGTGTAGGACAATGTCCTCAGAGGGCAGAAGAGGTTATCAGACTATCTGGAGCTGGAGTTACAGGCATCTGTGAACTACCTGATACAAATGCTGGGAGCCAAACTCACCAGTTCCCTAGAGAAGCAACAAACACCCCTCCACCGAGCCATCTTCCCTCAATACCACCCTCGTTAGGTAGACAGATAACCTTAACAAATGTGTCCCACTGGGATAGATACAAATGGAAAGTCAATCAGTATCTTGTCTTTGAACTTCCATGCGGGGTTGATCCTGCCAGGTCCCTCAGAATTCTGTAACTTGTATACAACACCCACTACATTCACAAATCACAATCACAAAGGAGGCAAGCATGATATGGTTGCATTTACTTCATTTTTCACTAAAATTCATTCCCCCCCCCAAACGAAAAATGTCTTAGGAATTCTGAAAAGGACCTACTTTTTAATGCAAATATAGGGATAAAAAAAAACTGTCAGTGATATGATACTTTTCAAATACCCAAATCAGCTTCTCCCTTGGTATAAAACTGTTCTGTGGAAAACTTGAGATGTGTCATTTTCAGTCTTTACTTGGCAAAAAAGAATTGTGTTTTTGCCAAACCATTTAACAAGTGTTCGCCGCACTTCAATCTGTCATGGGTTGTGTTTAATAAGGTGTGTGATTCCACAGCCACCCCCCACTAGGCTGAGTGGAGTTTGTCACCTGCTGAGTGGTTACCATCACTCTTTCTAATAAGGAAGGATGGAGGAAGACTCTGTACCAACAGTCAGGGGCCATTTGCAGGGGGAGGGAGAGAAACATATTGAAGATGGTTCTCTAAGACTGAAGTCTCAGTTCAGTGCAACTGAGATACTTAACTGAATGGGTGGGAAAGTAAACCATACCCCAAATGCCATTGGACCTCTCTCTTCTCAAGTGCAATAAAAATTAAAGGGCCAGTAGTTCAGAGATGTTCAAAGGATTATCATTCATCCTGAAGCTTCTGCATAAAGCTTTCATCTTTAAGGATGAGGGGGCTGAGGTAAAGACAGGGAAGGTGCATTGTCTAACACCCAATCAAGGAAATAGTTGAGGCTAGAAACAGTCTCTTATCTAAAGCATGTCCTTCCTTAGAGCATTCAAAGTCTCCTACCTAAAATATCATTAATTACAGAACAGGTTATACGATAGCCCCAAGGGGAGGGCATATATCTACAGAAGCTGGCGACAAATATGAAATGTCTTTTAAACCACTGTCTGCAATTCTTTTAAATTTCTGCAGATTTTGTACTCTGCTCTGTAAAGCATCTGGTTGGCTTTATATCAAATCAGTTTTCCTCAAAATTGCTAGTCAAAATCAATGCTACACAGAGATGCCATGTTTGTTTTGTATTTTTGCATATCCCCAAAGCTCTGGATACCCCAATTCAAGTAACATGCCCTCTTGAGTGAGATTACAGTCCCAGGTTCTCTGGCTTCTTTCATTACACCCTAGAGGAACCTTGTCAAGAACACTGTCATACAAACACTATTACTTCACCTGAGTCATCTAAAAGCATGTCTTTGACAGGTATTCACAATGGAACAATACAAAAATCAACTACTCTTGTTACACAATTATTTTTGAAATTTCATTTATTAGTATTGTATACATGTGAAGTGAGCGCGCGCGCACACACACACACACACACACACACACAGAGAGAGAGAGAGAGAGAGAGAGAGAGAGAGAGAGAGAGAGAGAGA
>CABHPP010118740.1:37646-50811 GCA_902168425.1 Peromyscus attwateri
AAGAAGAAGAAGAAGAAGAAGAAGAAGAAGAAGGAGGAGGAAGCCAGATACCCAAAATGCCTTTCAAGGACATGTCTCCGGTGATGTAACTTCCACCAGGTCCTACCTACTAATGCCCTGCCCCACCTAATGGCTCTACAAGCTGGCATTCAAAGCATCCACATATGAGACTTCGGGGGACATTCTTCATCCAAACTATAAAGTGAAGTACTTGGGAGGTAGATACAATAGAATACAAGGGTTGGTTAAATGTGACAGAGGTGAGAGTAACAGGAGTCAGTAATAATGCCCATATTATTCACTTGGGCAAATGGACATGGAGGAGTCATTCACTGAGGGAGAGCACCAGGCATAGGATTAGGAGTTCAAGTCTGGCTGTATCAAGCTTGATAATTTCCCCGTAGAGTCCCCAAGGGGGAAATGTTTAGTTGGAAACGGGCCATATACATCTCAAGGCTAAGAAATATCAGGACTCTGAGCACAGCTTGCTTTTTCAGCACACGTAACTCTAGAAAAAGAGAGGTATACTGACTCAACAATTATCATCGCCTCAAATATGGAAGTAAGACAATGCTATAAAATAGTAAGAAAGCATGCACCCAATAGCTGGAATCTGAAATAGCTTTTCATACCACTAGAGAAAAAGTGAGCCATTTTATGTTGGGGGGATGTCTAAAGAAATCACAACAGGAGAAAAGTTTATGATTGCCATTTGGCTATAGTTTGAGGTCTATTTGTGGGTACAGAGTAGGGGATGTAGCTGGAACAATTGAGACAATGTTTTAGAGAAAACTGAGTGACAGGTAGAGAGACTTCATTCTGTAAGTAATATGGACCACTGGGACACATTTAAACTGGGAAATGTCATATGATTTTGCTTAGAGATCATTGCCTTAAGGTACCTGATGTAATGGAAAGACTAGACGATGGAGGGGTGTGTCTGTAGTAGTGTTGCTTGTGGTGGGGACAGTTTTATTGTCACCTGTCCTTGACTAACCTAGCCCCAAAAAGGACATGGGAAGAATAGAAAACAGTTCTCATGAAGAAGGCAAGCCTAGCCTGGGAGAACCACATTCATTCCCAAAACAAACACACCATTACTATTTGGTTCTAGACAGTAGAGAAGTCTCAGAAGGAAGACACAATTTCAATTGTTCATAAGTGTCAGCTTGTCTTTATGTGTTTCACACATATCTGTAAACAACAGAAACTGTGATTGGTGATTCACCATCCAAGTGACTTTTACAGGCACAGCTTTATTAGTGTCATGAATCTGAGCTTGAGGATGAGGCCCAGGAGGTAGCATTTCAGTAAGGTACTGGATTTCGTCCAGATATGTGATGATGTCATAATACTCAAAATGGAAGACCAAAGGTGCAACTGTTTGCCTTGCAACAGAGGCTATATCTGTCCACAGAAGTCAATGAGACAATGCTTGCCTGATAAAGAAGTCCAAGTATGGTGACATTATACATGCTGTTGTTGTTTCTCAGAGGCCAGTGCTGCATTCAGCCCCTTGAGATCGTGAAAATAAAGATTTCTATTCAGACAAGAACAAGAGGATATGCCAAGATGGGACTGAGAGCATACGACAACTCCGTGCGATCAAGTTGCATATTCCAATAGTAAGAATCATATATTCAAACCAGGAGGATGGAAAGGGAACCATAAGGATTACTATTACGTCAGAGTCCATGAAGGGTCTAAATACTACCCAACTCACAAGCTAACAAGTTAACTTGGCACAGTTTCACATATACTTGATTAGGTGAGGGTCAAGAGTACTTTGCTACTCAAAATGGAAGCTGTAGTCAGAGCACTTGCCAATCCCACATCACCTTAGGAAGGCTCAAGGAAATCTAGATTGACATACATGAAATAGGTTACATTCAAAGAGAAACATGCTGAGCCCTGGAATCCCATGTTTGGAGCAGTAAGTAAGAAAAGCAGTCCTCTGTCTTAGAGGAGGCACTTTATCCAGCAATATCTATAAGAGCACAAGAAATGCATGAAGGAGTGTAACCCAACACTAAGCCCTGTTCTACTGGGGATAGCCTAGAGTTGTTTAACTCAAGAACCTAAGTATATTTTTTCCTCCTTTAAAACAAGGGGGTCTTGTTCCAATAACTAAGGGGGACCATTAAGGCTCACCACTGTTCACAGATGTCATTCTGAAGGTGACTTTATTGAATAAATCTCCTCAATGAGTCCTTAGTGACTGTGCCATGATAAGTAGGTCAAACCTCTCTCTCTCTCTCTCTCTCTCTCTCTCTCTCTCTCTCTCTCTCTCTGTGTGTGTGTGTGTGTGTGTGTGTGTGTGTGTGTGTGTGTGTGTGTGTGTGTGTGAGAGAGAGAGAGAGAGAGAGATGATTTAGCTACTTTTTTTTATCCTTTTCAGAGCTCTCTCTGGTTTTGTAATGCTGAAATCAGAATATTCCAGCCTGAGGACGAAACTTCTGTTAATTCTCCAAGAGTTCGCAATCTGCCACATAAATCAGAGTAATGTGGTGAATTGTGATAAGCACAGCCACACGTGTGCAGTTCCATTAAGTCCTTTGTCCTCCCAGGGAGAAGAGGAAAGGCGGCTTTATGTCATCTCGCAATATCAAATTATCTGCTATTTTTTAATATTGCACATCTTCAAGTCATATCTACGGTTGTTTTGTGAAAAGTGAGCCGATGAATAATTTAGAATGGTATCTTTGCACCTTTCCCTGCATATAAAAAATGTAATCTGACTTAATTGTATGTTGCCATGATAACATTAAGGAAGTCCCCAAGGGATAACTGGGACATGCCCGGCTTAATGAAAAGTCAAAGGACATTACTTGAATTTATATGCACTCAGTTCTCATGCCCATGCTGCATGTTTTCTAGGCTCTGGTACTGTCCTCCCTCCCCAGGAGCATGGAGTGTCTCATGGTGTCTGTGGTGTCTTGCCTTTGCTCAAACAGCTAATTAACTACTTATCATAAATTTCTCATTTGGAAATCAAGAGGCTTATGGAAATCTGTTGGAACCATAAGTTGAGATCCAAGCAACTTTATTACTCATTGAAGTCCAAATCCTTTTGATAGTGACAGTTTTTTTGTTTTGTTTTCAGTTTCATTGTGTGTGTGTGTGCGCGCGTGCGTGCGTGCGTGCGTGTGGTGTGTGTTCACGTTCCTAGGGCATCCATAACATTGAAAGCCATCCCAGGCATTGAAACTATGTGCTACACAACAATGAAGTAAGTGTCTGGAAGAAAACCATTGAGCAGAAGCAAGAATTACCAAGGCGAAATATGTCCATATTTATGGGGTGAAAAACTCCACTCAGAGTTGGCAGACTCAGACAGAGGAGGTCACCAATGTCATTTGTAGACAGAGATCTAGGAGCTGTAGAAGACAATCAGAGTCAACCATCTAAGCATGAACCAGAGGCTAGGATTAGCCAGTCCATGGTATAAGGGTTCAATGAACAAGGAAAAGGCTGAGGGTTTCACATTCAACACGTCAAGAGAGGTGGTTGAAGAGTTCTTGAGCAATGGACACCTCCTACACTTCCCCAGCTCCAAAACTAATCCCAAGAATGTATGGTTTTGCTCCCAAGATAGGCATGCCCTCCTTTTTCAGCAATGAGCCAGTGTTTTTGACCAGGTCACTTACTGACATGGCATTAAATCTGAAAGCTGTTCAACATTTACCTTCAATGCTTTCTCTCACTTTCCCCTCCCTTTTGAAACACACACTAGTCTCTCCTACCTGGTCCCAACTATAGCCATGTCCTGGCTCTGTCCTCTTCTCCTCTAGTCCCTCTACTTTCTACAGCCCTTCCTCTTCTCTGTGCGTCCTAACTGCCTGTTCATGAGGCACAAAACAATTGCTAGCTCCTCTAGAATGTTTCTAGCAATTTCTGATTGCCTTTCACTCTACAAGAATTACTTTTTCCTTCATCTTTGTTCTCATGAGTTTTTCTCATCACTTGTATTATAATATCTATAATGTTTTTCACTCTGTGTTTAAGTATTCATATTAATTTCTCCCTAGCTCACCAGGTTAAAAATACTCTTAGACCTTAGGACCCATCTCTTACTTCTTCTTTTGACAAGGCTGAAGACTATGCCCTGAACTCAGAATATGCCTCATCCTCATAAAACTACATTAAAAGTAAGGTCTGAGAAATTCAAATACCAAACTCCATAGACGCAGATTCCTCATAAGGTGTGAGAAACTGTCATGAGCCTCTGTCACTGGCCACAGCTCATTCCTCAACACTTCCTAGTGAGAACAGAAGAGTCTATACCATGATACACACTGACACATCTGGACGCAATATATGTATGTATGTGTATGTGTGTATATGTATGTGTGTATATATATATATATATATATATATATATACAATAATACATATGTGACATATATATGTCACAGTGTTGATTTTCACTTGAGCTCCTCTTTGTGCTTGGGACATGTAAATGTCTCACTTTTTCCAGGTGGCAGTCCCATCTTAGTCTCCATAAATGATCGGGAGAGGTCTTCAGTTGGACAAACGAATAGATAAAATACTAAGACAAGTGGCCTCCTGCCACCCAATTTCACAAAAGGCCCAAACCTGTACCCAAAGTCTGATTTCCCTGGAGCATCTGGTTGGCTGAGTCACTGACTCCTCTTAATGTGATCTGTAAGAGTGTCACTGCCACAGGAAGAGGACCGTGTGTCAGACTCAGAAGAGTAAAACTGTCCCCGTGGATCCTGGGTATCCATCTGAGAATCTCCGGTATCAATGGCATAATTGAGGTAAAATGACTTGTGTGCACTCAAGATGGACTTGGTTTGATTCAAAGAGAGAAACTATCGGTAAGCTCTGGTAATGGCATGAAGGGGAGTCCAGTTCCAGAGAGGAGTGGGGAAAGAAAGAGCATAGAGAAGCAGCTGGGAAATTTGAAGTCGGGTTTTATGTTCTCTAGAAATTGTGACGATCCAGATATTGAAGAAAACAGCAATCAGTTCTGTAGGCAATAAAGGGTGAAGACAAGTTGTAGAAATAAAGGAGTGAACAACAATCATGAATTAGGAGATGGGGGAAAAAAAGGGAAGAGATACCAGTCCCTGGGAACAATGCCACCACGTGTAAATGCAATGCCCTTGAGAGGGGTCGAACTTTTAAACATTTTTTTCTTATGTGTTTACTTATTTATGTATTTGTCACCTGTGTAAACACACATATGTGCATTCCATGGCATGCAGGTAGAGGTCAGAGGACAAAGTCAGTTCTCTCCATCCAACCACGTGGGTCCCAGGAATCTAACTTAAATTCAAGCTTAGTGGTAAGTGGTCATCAACTTTACCTGCGGAGTTACCTCACCAGCCCAAAGGTCAAACTTTTCAATGACAGCAGGTGCTAAAATTCAGGAGGAGACTTTCATATTGATTTTGAGAGTAGGATTAGACCAGGGGTTAAGAAACGGGAGTTGAGAGTAGAGTCTGAAGTCTGGGGGTTATAGGGAGAACTTAGGTAAGATGCAGTCTAGAAAGAAACAGGCCCAGTCTTTTCCCCAGGAGCCAACAGGAAGGAAGGAGACTGGGCTGAGAAGATAGAATGCATTTGAATGGTACTATCTGCGTGGAACAGAAGCGATACAAACGTTCCTTGAGCTTCTGTAAAACAGGAATAATGAATTGGTTCTCTGAAGTCAACATGTCCCACAAGAGCCAATTTCTGTCCAGAGCCTTAAGCAAAAGCCACAGCATGCAAATGTTGGGTATTACATGCTGCTGATTTTCCATGCACGTTATGAGGTGACAAGCAGGCAGGAGCCACTGTTAATTATATTCTGACTAAAGACAAAGCACTTCATTGCTAGGCCAATGGCCTCAAGGAAAATCCAGTACAGTAGTCCAGCCCTCAAGCACCATTGGATTTCCAATAATTAAACATTAGGATCACGACAAATCTGGGATGTTTCTGGCTCTCCTTGAATGTCTTTGGACAATCCTGGCTGTGATGAAACTTCACAGGTACCTGCCCACTACGGACACCTGCTTCAAGAACATTTCATTGGCCGCTCGGTCCCAGAGAAAACTGAGCTCAATATGGAGCCATTGTGGTCAGCATACTTTATGACAAAGAAATGAACTTCCAACTTGTTTTCCTTGAGTATGAAGGAGCCTAATTTGATTTCCATATGAAATGCCCCCATAGGGTATGTGTTTAATACTAATACTTGATAACCAGTGGGTGGTGCTGTTTGACAAGGGTATGGAAACCTTTAGGGGGTGGAGCCTCACTGGAGAAAAATAGGTCACTGGGGGTGGGCCTTAACATTTCACTTCCTGTTTGGCCTTACTTCCTGTTCCTTCCTCACTCACTGCACATGGCAGTGACCAGCTGCCTCCCATTCCTGCCATCATGACTCCCCACCGTGATGGACTCCATCACCTCAAACTGAAAGCCAACCCCACCTCTCTGAAGTGGATTTTTGTCAAGTGTTAGATCACAGCATTGAGAAAAGTAACTTATTCCAATCAGGATTCTCTTGCACAAGTGACAGCCCGAGACATCTCTCCCCACCTGTCTCCTAAACAACAATGAAAAACATGGGTTCTAGGGGAGGTCTCCATGTGGAAACTCCAGGGCCCAAATTTTGGATTCTATCTACCCTCATGGATGAGTTCCTTTGTTGACTAATTTCTCTTCAACTCCAGCTAATTATGCTACAGAGATTTCCCTGAAACTTAATAAAGACAGATCATTCCTCAGACCTTCCTACTGAGAGCTATTCTCACTACTGCCTCTTGTTCATTCAAAATAATTAGCATTGCATCTTAAAAAAAAAAATGCCCATTTACTTTCATAATCATTCTTCCGTATTTTCTCTCTGCTTCTAAACAACCTGTGTGGGTAATATAGGTCCCATTAGCACACATATGCACACATGTTCACACATGCACACAAGCAAACCATAAGTACTGTACCTCTTTTCCCAAATAAGGGTAACAGAGGTACAAATATCAAACAAATATCAACAAATAAGTGAAACAAATATCAAAATTAATAAAATGAAATTCATAAAGAATTTGAGTTCACGGCAAGACTAATTTCCCCCTCGGAGTCTCGCTGTTTTAACAGGGGGCCTCCATTTATAATATGAAAAATAGAGGAGTCAGGTACCTTGCATGGAAAGTTCTAATGAATTTGAGATGACAGAGGGGAAAAGGAGCACTATCGGGAGGCCCCAGCAGTCTTTGTTGTTTCCTGGCACCTCAAGTCAGACATGAATGTGACTTCTGAGAATCAGAGACAGCAAAGCTGGCTGCATCGAGTGACAGGTCAGAACTGTAACAGTAAGGTCTAAAGATATCACCATATCTTTACTTGTATAACCCTCACTCAGCAAACCCATGGAGTAGAGACCATAACTTTTCTCATTTTCTGGATAAGGAAATGGGCTTGTGGAGATCAAATAGTTTTTGCAGATTTTCACAGTGGCAGAAAGGTCCATCCTATATTATAAATCGCAAGGGGTCTGCCTTCCCTCCCAGGATACAACCCCCTCTCTTATTTGTGACCTCCAACTAACAGTCCCATCTTGCAGCTTAACAATTGCCAGCAACTGCTCAACTTCTCAAGAGGGCTAGGGTCGGCTGTTGAGGGAAGCACACCTAGTAGCTGATCATATTATTCCCCTTTTATAGATCTCTGTGTTTGAAAAACATTGACAGTATTAGTAGTAAGAGTATGAATGCTACTTGTGTTCTAAGCAATAACCCCAAAACGGGGTCTTCTGCTGCCCAGGAAATACTTAAGTATGGAATTTAAATTTGTTTATTTCAGTTACTCTTTGTTTAGAAGTGGACCCAGGAGCAAGTAAAGCAGCTCTTAGAGGAAGTCTGTGAATGTGGAACACAGCTGAAAGCGCTAGAGAAGGTAACAGAGCAGAGTTCAAGGGTTCTGGAATGTCCCTGAGGCACATGTGTTAGAGGGATGGCCCCAAGCCCATGGCATACAGGGAGACATTCAGAATTTAGGAGGTGGAGTTGAGTGGGAGCTTTAGGGCATTGGTGGTAATCTCTCGGTGAAGCTATGGGGCCCTGGACTTCTCTTTCTGTTTGATTTCATACCACGATGGGTTGCCCCCACCCCCCGCCCACCGCCACCCTAAGACTCAAACATTATGAACAAATTCATGATAGAAATCATGGGCCCAAATAAACCTTTTCTCTTTATAAATGGATTGTCTCGGGCATTTGTTACAGTAACGGAAAGCTGGCTAACATATCTACTTTATTATAACAGGGTTAGACTAAACTCCCTTACTCAGGAATTGCAGAGTGTAGTATCTCTCTACCTGAATTCTTTTAACAATAAACAGATGAAGGTGGCGCCTTCTTCCAAGGAGACCCTCAAGAATAAATCAGATAACATGTTTAATATTCTGGCCACATAGTGGGCTTTAGTAAATATTAGTACCTTTTACATTTGTACCTTTTCCAACACAAATATAAAGTAAATAGTTGATTCATGAATAAGTTACTGTAATATCTATAAGTGCTAAAGTTAACTTCAAATAACTTATATTTGATTCAGTCTGTTACACCAAAGCAAAATGATAATCCATAGAAATTTTCAAATCCCCATCCATTAACATCTGTATTTTGAGATAAGGACTCACGTATCCCAAGCTAGTGGCAAACTCATCACATAGCAGAAGATGACTTTGGATTTTTTGATCTGCCTACCTCTCCTTCACAAATTCTGGGACTGGAGGATTGCATCCCTATGCTCAGAGTATCCAGTGCTGGGGATCGAACACCAGACTTCATGCATGCTAGGCAAACACTCTACCAATGGAGTGATATCGCCAGGGCTGTTCTGTCTTTTAAAAGGATACTTTCCAGTTATTCAAAGACTGACAGACCTGGAATATGAGGCCACATGAAACAGGTGCACATATAGTAGGATAACTTGGAAACCATGCTTCAAGGAAGTCTCTTTTGTACCCTATACCAGGTTCTAGAATGATGACTGAAAAGAATAAAAGGGAAATCAATTACAATATAGTAAGGCATCTTCTATAATAGAATTGCATAAAATACACTTTTTTAAAAAGGCCACTGAGCATCCCTACCCAGCAATGCTATTGCTTTGCAACGTGATTCATTTCCGTGAATGTATATATGAATGTATGTATATATGGATGGATGGATGGATGGATGGATGGATGGATGGATGGATGGATGGATAGATGAGTAGATAGATAGACAGCCATGTCCATTTGGTGGCACCATGAAATTTCATGCTGTGAGTTCCAGTCAAATGTCATTCACGCCACCACTCTTGATATTATTCCTAAGCCTCCAGATTCAAGTCTCTCTCAACAACAGAATGTTACAGAATTTTTTAGGATGGTCAGAAGAGACTCCTGATAGCACTTTGTGTAAGTTGTTGGCCATGAGAACCAAGTTCAGCATATCATCCATGATGTTCTCGCCTCTCATCTGAGCCCTACGCACAGATCCAGTCCATTCAGAGACAAATGTCTCTCTGGTCACAGAATGGGGAAAACGGAGCTGTCAAAGCATGGATGATTTAATCCCTGTGCTTGCCCCATTTTTTCAGTCACTTGGTCGTGAATTCAACCAAACTTGTCCTTCCAAGAGCCTCAAGCCAACACAGGGCTGGAGAAAGAGGAGGCAAGGACATCTTAGAAGTAAATCCTGTTTATTCATCCTCTAGGAATCATTTGCTTGATTCAATCAAGCCGTGGCCTTTCTTCTTACACACATTTCCAGTCCTTTGGATAAAAGAACTGGTGGGCTATGGTTTTGCTCCCAGATATTCACAAATGTCTTGTTTTCTTTAGCCCTTGTTCATCCTCTCTTGCTACCTCTCCCTCTGAAATCTGGTGTGAAAAACATGATGTGTGGGCTTTACTCTCAATTTTGTCCTCACAGTAATTATATATATATGTACATATATTATATATATATAATATATATTACTTTGCATATATGTATATGTTGTTTTCCCCTAATGGGTGTGTGTATTTTCCTGGCCTCAATCTAATTGACTGGCTGTGGTTACAGTTGTAGGGAGAAGGTCAAAGAGAGACTATCAAATCAGATAGATACCATGCTAGAATAACCAAGGCTTCTAAGAAAAAAAAACAATTTTGACACATAGGAGACTGTATCTCTGTGTGGACACTGCCTGCACTGCCATGCCCTCTTCCCACAGTGACAGCAGCCTCCCTCAGACCTCAGGGATGCCCTGTCTTCCTGTCATGCTGTGAATAGCCAGCCCAGAGCTGTATTTTGGTCTTTCTGTTGGAGAAGACTTAAGAGAAGAAGGGAGACTCCCCCATCTGAGTTGCCAGCACTCTTGATGGTATTGGTGGGTGTTACCACAGAGGTCCCATTTTGCACAGATGGAAACTGAGGTGTGGGGAGAGTGTCAGCTTTGCCTACCCCTTCTGAGGAACGGCTCCGGGCTCTTCATGGGAATATGGGTGATGTTTTTGTGCCCCAAATTTGTCTCGATTTAGAAAACCAACTGTCTTTATGTGAGCTTGAGATGGGAAATAAGCAGGGAGTAAAATCTCTCTGTGCAAGCAGGAACGCTAACTCCAGAGCTAGTGAAGATGTGGGAAGGCAAATCCATTTAGCCTTTCTTCTGTGCATTAGGGACCCTTGTGAGAAACTTGCAAGCAACCCAGAGAGAAAGAGAGAGAGCGTGCACAGACAGCAGGGAGTGAACAAAGCAGATACCTAGTGTATATAGATAATATCCAACTCTAGTATCAGGGAGTGTGTGGCCAGGGAGGGCATCTCCTAGGAAACCATCAGATTATACCGGGAGAGACAGGCTTTAACATAAAAAGAGCTACAGGGGAAACAGCGTGCTTCAGCTAGGAACAAACTGTGTTCCACCACGCTCCAGTCATTTCTTGTTCAACAAATAGGCCTGCATTGCTTATGTGAATACAGCTTCACCCAGGGTGGGGACTCCGATGCTCCAAGTTCTCATCTCCACCTACTAGGTGAAGCACAAGAAGCAGAGAGCTAACCATTCACCTTACCAGCCCACCTTGGGACTGGGGTAGTATCTGTAATTACAGCACTACAGTAAAAAGCATGAAACGTAGAAGGAGAATTCTTGGAGGCTGAGCTGCTGGAAGCATAATGGGTCCTGGTAGCTGCTGACAGACACAAATACTCCTGGGGATGGAAGGACTGATCAGTAGTTAAGAGCACTTGTTTCTCTTCCAGAAGACTAGAATTTGGTTCCCGGCACACACCCTAGGCAGCTCACAACTATCTGCAACTCCAGCTCCAGGGGCTAGACATCCTCAATACCCCCAACACACATATATACACACATGAATAAAAATAAAAATAGATCTTTAAAAAAGGAAAACCTATAAACCTTTCTTTCTCCACTACCCTCCTTCATTGGCTTTCCTTTCTCTCACTTCCTTTAAACACACACACACACACACACACACACACACACACACACACACACACCACATATATATACACACATACACACATAACACACACACCCCACATATACACACACACCCCACATACACACACACATACCACATATATACACACATACACACATAATACACACACCCCACATATACACACACCCCCACATACACACACACACACACACACACACACACGGGGGGGAGCAGGTAGGGAGAGATCTGTTCTATTCTTCTTTGTAAAGTTACTTCCATAATTCATTGGAATTTAAAAAGTAAAGCAGAAAAGCTTTAAAAAGTAAAATCAAATATAATTAGTATCTAGAGAGGTGACTCATGGGTTAAGAGTACTGATATACTTCCAAAGAACCTGGGTTTGATTCCCAGCACCCAAAAGGTGGACCATAACCGTCTGTAACTCCAGCTCCAGGGGATTTGATACCTCTTCTGGCCTTTGCAGACACCAGGCATGCATGTAGTACACAGAGACAGATAGATAGATAGATAGATAGATAGATAGATAGATAGATAGATAGACAGACAGATAGAGATACAGAGAGATATAGATATACATAGATATAGATAGATATAGATATATATACATATACATGCAAAGCATCTACACACATAAAATGAAATTTAAAAATAAATAAAAACAAAACCCCCAAAGCGAGTTCCATTTAGGATAATCCTTCATTCTGCCATCTGCCTGCATGGCCAGGAAGGCATGGCTAGAAGGGCCTGTCATTTCCAAGCAGAGGCCCGCTGGGAATGAGCAGCTCCCATGCATGGCACCAAGTCCCACACTGATGCCCATGGATCATGCAGAGAACCTACAATGTTAGTACTCTCGCTGATGACTGGAAACTCTTGGTTGCCTAGCAACAGATAGGGACAGCACAATCATAAATAAATATACTTCAGAATAATTTTCTGAATCTTGTCATTTAGCCATTTAACAAATAACAGCTTCCCGGGATAATGAGATTCCAAGGTTGTTTCGATGTTTCTGTCCCCTTCCTGAACATGTTGCTTCTAAATGATTAGGGACATATTTCATCCCAATGTTTCTCTTGCCCGGAAGTGTCCCTTGAGAACGTACACGCAGGCCTGCACCACTAATGGATGGCAGCAAGCTGTCCTGGTTGTGAGCAGCTACACGGGTTTTGGTTCCAGAGCTGGCCTGAGTTCTGGTGACCAGGATTTTCTAGATTCCCATGATCTCCCTTCACAACAAGAGATGCTCTGCTGCTAAGTGATAGGGACGGAATTAAAAAGGTGAACCCTTGCCATGTGTGGTAAAAGGAATGGTAAGAAATGTGGCTGGTTTGGGTTGGGGAGATGGTTTCCCGGGTGAAGTGCAGGTTGTGTAAGTGTGGGGAGCCGAGTTAATATTCCCAGAAGCCCCAGAAAACCAGCCAGGTACAGACAGAGGACCACGCATGCTTCCAGCACACCCACCAGGGCATGAGAGGAAGAGATGGGAAAGTCTCTTGGAAAGCTTGCCAAAACTAGTGTCTCCTAGTCTGGCACACATGGTTGTGAATGAGACCCTGCCTCAAATAAAATGGAAGGTGAGACTACCCTGTGACCTCTGCCTGTGGTCACATTGTAGCACATGCACAGCTACACTCTCACAGCGTGCACGCACGCACACACACACGCACACGCACGCACACACACACA
>CABHPP010118741.1:0-46037 GCA_902168425.1 Peromyscus attwateri
CTGGCTCATTGGGTAACTTGACCACCTGCGAGCAGATCTGCTCAGAACCAAGGAAGCGCATCCAAGCAGGAGCTGCAGAAGGACCCAAAGGCAGATTCTAGACATTCCTCCCATCCTTGGCCAGGCCTGGCTCCAGCCACGGCCACCTACATTAGGTTAGTTAAAGGGCAACGAATTCCACCCACGACATAGCCGGGCGGCCTCCCTCACCTCCTCTCCAAGCCATTGGTCTGTTTCAGAGGATAAAAAGTACTCTATTGTAACTTGCCACTGAAATTGAAACTGCTCAGGGGGAAGAAATTGGGAACATTTTGTGCTCTGGGGGCCACAAAAGATTTAAAAGTCATTCTTCCGACTGGAGGTCTCATTTAGACAAGGCAGAAACAACAGCAAAATAAAATCCTGTCAAATGGATTGTGAAGAGGCAAACCCTGAGGACCGGGAGGAAAGGAACAGGAAGCAGTTTCCATTTGAGAGAAACTGAGGCTCAAAGCGCTGGTGGCGCTGGCTGGAGAGGGGGATGAGGAAGAGTCCTCCCTCCTTCCCAGCTCCCGAGACAGCACTCCTCTGCACATCAAGTAACACAGCTCCCATGACTGCCCAAACCAAAACTCCTCCGGCATGTCTGTGTGCCTGAGACCCATTGTCAAGGGAAGATCGGCCAGCGGTACGGTGGCAGGACCTGTAATCACCCTCATCTTTTCACACGACTTCCTCCTGAGTCTTCAGAATTCTGAGAGTCATTCCTCAGGAGAGTTTCCTCTAACCCCCGACTCATTCCTTCACCCAGCAAATACTGTCCGATGTGTATTACTGAATGGTACCCAAGTGTTACATGCCTGTACTGGCGTCTCCCCTAGCTAATCTCGTTTACCTTTTAACACCGAATGATTGTGATCCATTAGCTACCCGAGGAGCTATTTCTCACGGTTTGTTCCCATCTGCCTTCCTACGATATTAAGCCACTTGAGAAGAGCAGACGAATCTGACTGGATAAACGTTTGGCTGAAATCTCCAACTCTCTCTCCAAACTCCACCCTCTCAGAAAAGCCTCTGGGAGTCCAGTTCCTCATTGCTGATGTCGGTGGCAGCTCCTCCCCCGAGGCTGCTAGCTGCTCAAGACCCTGCCTACCATGATGGGACACAAACCCGGGTTGTGGAGGACAGGTCGTCGCGTCCCCCCCCCCCCGCCCCCCCCCCGCACCCCCCCACCCCCACCCCCAGGATATTTAAGCCTCTCCTTCTGAGCGCCCTCCACCCCACCTCGTCTCTAGGGGTGGAGGACTCATCCGGGAGTGTTTTGCTTAAATATACCTAGTCTTTTACCTTTTAATTTGTCGTGATCTGGCTTACTGTGACAGCGAAGAAACCTATTATTGGGGTACAGAAAACCTATCAATAACAGCTCTACCGTCAGAGTCTAGATACTGCTGGCATTTACTAAGGGCAGGTTGTGTGAAGGGAGGAGCGAAGAAATGAACAAATTGTCTGGGCCAAGGGCTGGAGAGATGGCTCAGTGGTTCAGAGCACTGACTGCGCTTCCAGAGGTCTGAGTTCAATTCCCAGCAACCGTAAGGTGGCTCACAACCATCTATAGTGGGATCTGATGCCCTCTTCTGGCATAAAGGTGTACCTGCAGATAGAACACTCATACAATAAATAAATAAATCTTTTTTTTAAATTGTCCAGACCAGTGCCACTCCACGAAAATGCTAGCCACAAACTCAAACCACACTAAATTTTAAATTTTCTAAAGTTAGATGTAAGGGTGGAGGGGGGGGGGGGGGGGGGGGGGGGGGGGAGCCAAGTGTGATAGAATCTCAATTACTCAAGAGGCTGAGACAAAAAACGTCACTTGATCCCATGAGCTCAAAACTCACTTGAAAAAGGGAGAAACGAAGAGAAAGAGAAGAGGAAAGAGGAGAAGGAAGAGGAGGGGAGAAGGAATTACTTGCAAATTACATGTTATTTAACTTAATACATAGATGCTCCTCCACATATGCTAGGGCTATATTCCAATCACCCTTTAGAGGTTGACAATGATAAGTTGAAATTCGCTGAGTGCCCCTAACCTGCAGAGCATGCTAGCTAGGCACAGAACACTGTGGAGGCTCAGTTCCTTGCCCTGTGACCTTATGGTTACTAGAAGCTGCAGCTTAATGCTGCTGCCCAGCCCCAGTATCAACATTCCAAGCAGAATTCCTGCTGAGGGTATACTACTTGACAGACTTATAAAAGGCTTATTTATTAGTTTTATTCTATGGGTATGAGTGTTTTCTGATTTTTCTGCACTTAAGTGTACCATATGCTTGCAGACAGGGCATTACAACTGGGACTGTAGTTTACAGATGGTTGTGAGCCTCCATGTGGGTGCTGGGAACAGAACCCCAGTCATTTGCAAAAGCAACAAATGCTCTTAACTCTTAAGCCATCTCACCAGCCCCCAAAATTCCATGACCTTCTATTCTTTTATTTATTTTCTCTTGAGACAAGTTCTCACTATGTAGCCCTGGCTGGCCAGAACTCTCTATTTAGACCAAGCTAGCCTCAAAGTCACAGAATCAGAGGTTCCCTGATTCTCAAGTGCTGTGGTTAAAGATATGTGCCACTGTGCCCTACTGGCACAGATTTTTAAAGGTGAGAAATTGTAAATGGAACCATCATAAATCAGGGACAAACTGTCTTAGTCAGTGTCCTATTGTTATGAAGAAACACTATGACTACGGCAATTCTTATAAAGGAAAGCATTTAACTGGGGCTGGCTTACAGGTTCAGACATTTAGTCCATTATCGTCGGGAATAATGTCAGGGAGCCTGATGGCACACAAGCACACTCGGTAGCTGAGAGTTCTACATCTAGATCAGCAGGCAGCAGGAAGAGAGAAAGACACCGGGCCTGGCTTGGGTCCTCGAAACCTCAAAGCCCAACCCCAGTGACACACTTCCTCCAACAAGGCCACACCTCCTAATCCCTCCCAAGTAGTGCCACTCCCTAATGACCAAGCATTCAAATTATGGGGGCCATTTTCATTCAAACTACCACACAGATAATACCTAAAAATTATTATTTAGTTAGCCATCAGGGTTCTATGCCTGTTCTTTTGGCACTAGGGATGCTTGGGCAGGAAGAAGGCTTCACAAGAGGCAGCCTAGGCTATGTGGTGAGACTGTCAAAAAAGAAAAAAGAAAAGGTAAAAGTTATTCATTTCTGAACATGGCAGCAGGATTTCCCATGAAGTGGAGGAAGACTAATTTTCAGCTCCACCCCATCAGCACGACTTTGTGCACATTAGTGAGCACTTTAAGTCTTGGTTTCTTTATACTATCATGTAGACAGCAATGATTCCTACATTGTAGAGCTGTTGTGGAAATTAAACAAGGATAATGTATGCCAAAAGCCTGGCACAGTTCCCAATGATCATTATTATTGTTATTATTGGCAATTTAAAAATAAGGGCATGCAATTAACCAGGTATATACTTGCATTATTGCAAAACCCCAAACCCTAGCTCATTGCTTGAAAATTGAGCTTCCCAGAGCCCTTAGAATACTGGGAAGACTTCAGGTGAGACTTTCAGGGGACCAGATGGCAGACAACTGAGCCTCATCATGCTCTCCTTCAGCTGTCTGAGGGGGACAGCTCCTGTGGCTGAGACTTCCAAATGACTTATTTTCCTCATAAGAAGTGTGAAAATATTAGTTAGTTTGCTTAATGTCTTTGTGGCCAGATCAGTTGAATGCCCATACCAAAGTCTGTAATCATTTTATCACACAACAAACAAAAAGAAGACAATGAATAGTTTATCAAGATGACTGACGGCAC
The DNA here is from genome assembly GCA_902168425.1 of Peromyscus attwateri. Lineage (NCBI taxonomy): Eukaryota > Metazoa > Chordata > Mammalia > Rodentia > Cricetidae > Peromyscus > Peromyscus attwateri. The sequence continues at coordinate 3,824 of CABHPP010118741.1, forward strand.
CCAACTCCTAAGATGACTCTACCCTTGAACATGCCTGGAGTCTGGGACCTGTGTCAAAAGTACCTGCTACACTCTCGGGGCCCAGCCTCTTCTTCATCTACAAATACATCATGTATTTAAGTGAGTACCAAAAGTCATAGCGCTTGGTCTAAAGTAGTTGATGACTACTTCCTTGGGGAAACAATCTGATGTCTATGCCTTATGAATGACGTCAGGGTGGTCGTGTTTGAAAAGGCTTTTTTTTTTCTATTAAAGCTAAAGATGTGTCCTAAGTCTGCCCTAATTTGATCATATAGTGACCTCAAATATATAAGGGTGACCTCTAGTGTCCTCCCCACAACACTTCTTTTCCAGACAAATATTCCAAGTTCCTCCAAAAAGAAAAAATTTGACATCTCTGAAATAACTGTAAAGTCTGGGTGTCTGGTGGGTCGAGCAGCACAGCATCAATATCATATTTGGAGACTCCAGGTTTGGTCTTGCAAACTACCCATGATATTCACTGCTTGATTGATTTGCTTACTGCCTTCTCGTCAGGTAAAACTCAAGGCTTCTTCAAGCCCTCGGCCCACTCCCAGCACCATTACCAAGTACTGTTTTGTTTGAAGGGGGCTGTTGTAGGATTAGCACGTTCCTCATTGAAAACCGGTTCCGGGCCTTTGAAGTGACAATTACTGCAGTCTTCGGGAAGGTTCAGTGGAGGTGAGCATCTGCAACTGAGGGTGATAAATCAGTTTTAATTTAAGAGCAAAGGATCCCCCAGTCAGCCAGTTCCAGCACCTTATGGGTGGGTGGGTGGAGGTGTCACCTCAATGGTGACAGACTGTTGAAAAGGAACAGTCTCTACGTCTGCTAAGATGAGCCTCCAGCTTCCATTCTCTGCTTAAACTGGACAGTTTAATCTACTGGCTGAAGGGGGGTCCCGTTAACCAAGACATTTCTGGACTGACTAGAATCACAAAGCCTTCCTGGACGGCATGTGAGTGTCTGTTTTTCCACTTCCTTGTCTTAGTGGCCCCCTCAGGCAGTGCTGAGTCAGGAGGAGTCTGACATTGCTGAGTCCACATAGCGGCTGCGCACCAGCCACAGGAGGCCACTGAGCACGCGAAATCGGGCTATTTCAAATCAGGATTGCTCTATGTGTCAGATCATACAGGATTTCAAAGATTCTCACAAAGATTCTCTTTTAATAATCTTTTACGATATGATGGGGTTAGGAGGAGGCTCAGAGGTAGAGCACTTATCTAGTACAGAGTGGAGCTCTGGCTTTGATCCTCAGCACCACAAAAGGAAAAAATTGTCTAGTAATCTTTTACCTTGACTAGATATTTGGAATACATTAAATTGAACTAATCACACACTGAAAGTAATTTCACTGATTCTTTTTTATTGTCATTGTTTTTAATCTTTATCTGTATGGATACTTTGTCTGCATATATGTCTATGTGCTGTGTGCAGAGGCCAGTAGAGGGCGCTGGAGCCACAGTCCTTGTGGTCATGAGCTGCCATGTGGGTGCTGGGAATTGAACCAGGTCCTCTCTCTGTAAAAAGCAGCCAGTGCTTTTAACCACTGAGTCATCTCTCTAGTCCCAACCCACTTCTCTTTTAATCCCAGTGCTGGGAAGGCAGAGACACGCAGATCTCTGGAGCTGGCAGGCCAGGCAGACTAGCCAAATTGAGCTCCAGGTTTGGTGAGAGACCCTGTATCAAAATTAAGAGAACATAAAAACAAAACAAAACAAAACAAAACAAAAAAGCATGAAGTAGGGACCTTAGTGGGAGGTGAGTGGGAGGGAATAATGAGAGGGTGAAACTGACCAGAATACATGATATTCATGTACAAAATTGTCACACACAAAAAAAATACGGTTTTAAAAACCAAGACAGGGAGAAATAGAGGAGTGTCTGACACCAACCTCTGGCCTCCACATTCACTCCATAATGTGTGTGAATCACACACACAATCCCAGCATGTGCAATTACACACACACACACATACACATGCACACATACATATACACACTCACATACACACATATGCACACACACTCACATACACACATATGCATACATACATATATACACATATGCACACACATACACACATATGCATACATACACATATGCACACATATACACACACAAACACACATATACACACTCACATACACACATATATGAACACACACACAGCATTATCCTTGACACTCTCAAAGCCTGACTGGGGGCCAGAAACTGAACCTCTAATTTTACCAGCAGTGGTTGCCAATTTTGGTTGATTGTACCAGTCCTCACTTAGTCAAGCACTTTCAAGCACTCAACCTGCCAGAGACACAGACGTGTCTTGGCCTGTGGTGGGGTTCCGTCCCAGTGAACCCGCTGGAAGTTGAAAATACCCAGTTGTTGTATAGGCCTCACCCGTCGGCATCTCTCCCTGTGATATGGTGGCTGACCCGGAAGTGCTATGGGGGACTATACCACTGTCACCACCAACCTGGGGAAGATCAGATCATCTATGGCTTCTGTACCTTTAGAAATTCAAACACTCCACGCCAAGCTGTCATAAGTTGGGAGTCGTCTTGCTGAGAAATGATACGTACTCAAATGTAAGTCACATACTAAACATTAGTGATGGTTCTTTTTACATCAGAAAATAAAGAACACAGTGGTGTTTTCTTTCTACCTCCCAATAAATCATCTTCAGCCTGTGGAGGACCCTCACTGAACTACAAATTACACTTGTTTTTGCATCCTCCCCCTCCGCACTCAGGAAAAGCCTATTTATTTTCAGGCTTCAGCTCATGAATCTTCTTTGGGCGGCTCTTCCAGACCCATCTTCCTCAGGTGGAGCTGAAGGCTGAGCCCCAATCTGAGCACACCACACAAATGTTACTGCTATTGACTTACTGTGATGAATTGCAAATGTTTGTTTAACCTGTCAGCTCCCAAATCCTGGAGACCCTTTATCCGTTCCACCTGTGCCTTGCAGACGGCTCCCGGAGCACAGTATGAATATTTTTTTAGTGTTTGGAAAAAAAAAAATGAGCAAACTCATGCATGCAGTTAATCAATACTTTAAGGGAGCTATTGCCTTCTCTGTGGAAGCAGATTCATTCCGCTGCCTCACGGGAAATAACCCACACAGAAAAATGCAATGCAAAAAGCCGTAGAAAGCCGTAGTGGACTTTACATTTGCGTTTACAAGATCCTGCCTAATTTATACCAGAGCTATAGCTGGAAGCCAGTGAACAGCCTAAACAATCAACAGCATAAAGAACAGAGTGGGGTGGGGGGTCTTTTTAACTGAACTTTTTAATTATTCAATTGTCTTACAATCAGGACCCTTTGGCCAAGTGATAATGGATGGTCTATGAGGGCTTGGTGAGTCATTATGAGGCAGGACAAAGGTGGGCAGAGACAGGAAGGTTCAAGAGTATTACCGTTGACTATCTCTACTCAGGTCTAGTTAAGAATCACCTAATGGAAGCGCCAGGAATTATGTGACTATAAAAAGAAACTTTGGGAAGCGTGGGTCGGACATACGGTGTGTGATAGCAAGTGTCTGCCCTTTGTAAAGTTCAGGTTGCCTGGTATCTTGGGCGTTTATCCCTCAGCTCCATCAGACATACTGTGATCCTTCCCCAGCTGTCTCCTAGGCAAGGCCACCCTGACTGGAAGAACCCACAAGGTGTGCCCTTCCAAGCGGTAGGGTCCAAGCTGATGAAATAAATGTCACGTGGCCTCCTTGTTGACACAGAAGCTTCCCCTCTGAAACGAAGTTAAGCATAATAGGTTTAATGTCTCAGAGCCAGTTAGAAAAATTGGCCCTGTGATTTGTCAGAAAGTAAAATACAAGTCTGCGTTTTTTTGTTTGGTTTTTGTTGGGTTGGTTTTGTTTTTGTTTTTGTTTTTGTTTTGTTTTGTTTTTTTTGTTATTTGGGGTAATTGGTGAGTAGCAGTAGCAGGAAGAAAGATCTGCTGTTGTTCCCTAAGAGGACTACTGTCCAAGTTAGCTGATAAAAGTACAGAATGCCCAGCTAAGTAAGAATGTTACAGACAATGATAATTTATTACTGTACATAATAACTGAAATACTGCACACACCCTCATCTGGCAAACATCTCAACAAGAAGAGGCTCCTTGGGCTCCTGTGGGAAGACTTCCTCCCGTGTCTTTGCAAAACTAGCTGAGGTTATATTAATGAAACTCTAAGCCTGAGATGGAGATGTCTGCGTTCTCTTCTAGCACACTCACTAATGGCTTTATCATTTTGCATTCTGGTTTTCCCTGCCCATCACTGTGTGCCAGGTTCTGGGTTCACTACTGAGGACTCAAAGTGTAGGAGAAAGGTGTAGTCTCTGTCCCTGACCCTCTCTGGCCTCATTTTCACTCCATGGAATATGTTGGCTGACACTTTAGGGACTGGCCTTTGTATAGTGTCATCTATGCTAATAAATATCTTACCAAAGGCATTTGATGGTCAGAAAATAGTAGACTTAAAGTCAACATTTCGCTTTAAGGTTTTCAGCATTTTAATGTGCTCACTCACTACCCTTGTTCTCCAAATGGCATCACACTCTGGAGCTGTCTCTCCAAGAGCATTCTGGGAATGAGAGTGCTGAGGAACACACTTTGGGAAATGCTTCCCCTGAGCTGATGTTGAAAAAAATTTCATAAATCTGGCCTCACGTGATTCTGTGTTTGACTGTTTTTCTTTCTCTGTCTAAACTCTCCTTCATCCTGAAAGACCCTTCAAATGTCCTCTGCTCTCTGATACTGTCTCTTATAGCATCTCTCCACTTCTACCCCTGTGCCCCACATCCTCCACAGCCAAGCAAGGACGACATCTAACCGGTCCACTTCACATCCTGTCCACTTCACATCCCAGCACTGAGCCCCAGGCATGAATTAGGTCAGTAAATGCACTTGTTAAGGAATGACTGTCTAATCAGCTAACAAATTTGGCCAATGGGACTTGGGCCCTTACCTTCTCATCACATTCTTGTGTTGTTGTTGTTGTTGTTGTTGTTGTTGTGAGACAATTGTTTCTTCAATACTGGAAATCTTTTGAGAACAGTGAAGAAATACTATGAATAACGCATGCCCAGGATATAAATCCTAGCACATGATTTGCTCTGTGTAATCAACAATAAATTGCACTGATATCTTACTCTATAACACACACCCACAAATTATTTTATATAGGCCTCATGACAATATCATAAAAGGTATTATAGCCCTGTGGATTGGCTCACACGCCCCCTATTCTGGAAAGCTAACAACCATGTATGCCAGCTGCCTGTGGAGGTGAGATTTTGCAAGCAAGCTGGGTTTCACCCATCAAAAGCATTTCATAGGCTTGGGAAGGTAGGAGAGGTAAAGGCCACTTCTTATCCTGTTAGCGGTTTCATTCTGGGAAGCATGGAAAGATGGGGTTCTCTGCAGTGGAACAGCAGCCTTTCTCCTGCTTCCTGGGCACTTGAAGCAGAAGTCATGACAATACATTTCTGCTGCATGTTCTTGACCCGACCTTTCCCGATCGTGGCTTCAGAGGCAGTAGTTGTCCTGAAAGTCAGTTCTGGGAAAGGAAGCAGCTCTGAGAAGTGGGCTGGAGCGATGGTTCCTCCAGTTGTTCCAACAACTGTGCAACTCATTTCTACATCAGACCCCTTTCTGCGGACACACTGAGGAAATTACTATTGCAAAGCCCCTCTCCAGAAGAGAAAACTAAAAGCACAGAGAGATCAACTTAACTCCCCAGAGTCCCAGTGCATTAAGTGACAGGCGAGACTCCTAGACAAGATCGCCAGGGCAGAGCTGTTAGGAGAACCCAAGAAGAAAAGTCTGGCTTTATTTATCAATCAACAGCCACTCAAGGTGCCTAATAAAATAAAAACTGGCTGCAAGAAACATAACATAGCCACAGGATGGCATATTACACAGCATTAAAAAGAACAGTATACAAAACAATAACAACCAGAGAAGATGATATAGAGTTCTGTAAGACAAATTGCTAAAGTCTTATTAATAAAAAAAAAAAAACCCAGAGCCAGATATTAGGGTTAAAATTGAGAGATCAGAAGAATATGACAAGCCACAGACAACCTCACCTTACCAACCCTCAGCCTCCAAAGAGATCTACTTCCTATACACTCACGCCTATATCCCTTCCATCCCTGCCATCTCACTTCCTCTCTCCATCCAGCTGCATCACTTCCTCTTTCTGCTCAGCTCTTTCACTTCCTGTCTGTATACACAGACCTCCAGACTGCTGTGGATATCGCTCTGTATAAATAAAATGCTGATTGGCCAGTAGCCAGGCAGGAAGTATAGGCGGGACAAGCAGAGAAGAGAATTCTGGGAACAGGAAGGCTGAGTCAGGAGATGCTGCCAGCCACTGCTATGAATACCAACATGTAAGATACTGGTAAGCCACGAGCCATGTGGCAAGGAATAGATTTATAGAAATGGGTTAATTTAAGATAGAAGAACTAGATAACAAGAAGCCTACCACAGCCATACAGTTTGTAAGCAATATAAGTCTCTGTGTGTTTACTCGGTTGGGTCTGAGTGGCTGTGGGACTGGTGGGTGAAAGAGATTTGTTCTGACCGTGGGCCAGGTAAGACTGGAGAAAACTCCAGCTACAAATGGCGCCCCATGTTGGGTGCCAGATGTAGCATGAATCTTAAAAGTTCTTATTAATAAAAACAAACCTGAAGCCAGGTATTGGGGTGAATGCTGGAAGATCAGAGAAGCAGAACAAGCCACAGCCACCTCACCTTGCCAATTCCTCTGCTGATCCTGTTTCCTTAGACTGGAAGTCTCTGAGTCCTTATCCAGAATGAATCTCAGCTGAACTGCTGCTAGAAGCCTAAAAGCTTAACCAGCTCTAGTTCCTGGTCCTCACGCCTTAAATACCTTTCTGCTTTCTGCCATCACTGCCTGGGATTAAAGGTGTGTGTCACCATGCCTGGCTGTTTCCAGTGTGGCCTTGAACTCACAGAGATCCAGATGGATTTCTACCTCTGGAATGCTAGGATTAAAGGTGTGAGTGCCACCATTTTCTAGCCTCTGTATCTAGTGGCTGTTCTGTTCTCTGACCCCAGATAAGTTTATTAGGGTGCACAATATTTTGGGGAACACAATATCACCACACTAGACCTTTATGGTTAATGAATATTGGAATTTAAGGCATGTGCCACCATGCCTGGCTCTGTTTCCAGTGTGGCCTTGAACTCACAGAGATCTGTATGGCTCTCTGCTTCCCGAATGCTAGGATTAAGGATGTGTGCTACCACTGCCTGACTTCTATGTTTAATATAGTGGTTGGCTTTTTCCTCTGATCCTCAGATAAGCTTTATTAGGGTACACAATATATTGGGGGGCACAATACATCACCACAGAGTTCTAGGTAAAGTCAAGTAATTTAAGTGAAAGAAGCCACTGAGAAAGACAATCACTTTCCCTTTCATATGCAGAAACTATATCTTACAAATATATGTACGCCATGGAAGTAAGAAGGAGCGACTACATGGAAGGAGGGGGGTCTCAGCAGAGGGAGCAGAGAAGAACAAGAAAGGGTACTGGGGGAAAGAAGACAAATATTCTATGTCTTCTCATACACACACAAAAGGGGGGAAGGGTGAGGGGGCAACAATGGAGAGTAAGTGTAAACAAAATATAATATACACACATACACACGAAAATGTCATGATGGTACTCATTTTGTACACTAAGCAAAAGTGTGTGTGTGTGTGTGTGTGTGAAACTGTGTGTGTGAAACTGTGTGTGTGATCCTGTGTATGTGATCCTGTGTGTAATTGTGGGTACCAAAAGATATCAACCACAGCATTACTCCTCAGGGATTGGCCATCTTGTTTTTTGAGTCAAGGCTTCTCACTTGGCCTGGAACTCACCAATCAGGCTGGACAATGAAGACCAGGGATCCATCTCTCTCCAGGGCTGGGGTTACAAATTCATATCGCCATGAGGACCAGACTTGTTTTCAAATGTGAGTCATGAGTATCAACTAGGGTCCTCCTGTGGGTGCAGCAGGCACTCTACCAACTGAGCCATCTCCAATACCCACTAACTAAAAAGTTCAAACAAGCCATGGAGAAGTAAATAACCAATAACTCTAACAGAAATTGGAAAAGTTGCAAATCAATGTCCTAGAGCAGACACCAGTCCTAGATGGATTCATCTATGTGAATTCTTTTAAATTCAAGGACATAATGTCTACAATGTCACCTGCTCCAGATCAGGGAGGGAGAAGTGAAACTTTTCAATTATTAAAAAAATAAAAGCTGATAAAATTTTGCACAGGAGACCCATCAATATATTACAGGAAGACAATAAAAGGGAAGCTTTACTCCAAAATGTAAAATAATTCAATATTAAGAAATCTGGAGGCGAGGGAGGTGGTTCAGTCAGTAAAATGCTTGCCATGCAATCATGAGACTGTGAGTTTGGTTCCTTCTAACGCAAATAAAATGATGGGAACTGTGGCATGCACCCATAATTCTGCTAGTGAGGCAGAGACAGGAGGATCCCTGGGGTTCACTGGCCAGTCTAGCTCAATCAGTGAGCTACAAGTAGAGTGAGATACCCAGACTCAAAAACTAAGATGGAGAGTGGCTGAGGAAAAAACCCAGATTCAAACTTTATCCTTCATATGCACTTACACACACATGGACACTATATATGCATACACCCACGTTGCATACACACATGCATCCCCCTCCCCAAATCTACTCACGTAAGGCCCTGTGTTATTAAATCAAAAGAGAAAAACCAAGTGGTCCGATAAATACATGTTTAAAGGGAATGTAAAATACAATACTCACTCTTCATAAAAAGCTCTTAATGAGATAGGATGATATGATACAGGAGTTTGTGGTTATATCTCTAAATGATAAACATTGATAGGGATCAGAAAGAAGGAAACCCTGCTCTCTGCCCTACTGCCTAAGAGCATTGTGGTGGCTGATCCATTTAGCCGAGAGAGAGAGAGAGAGAGAGAGAGAGAGAGAGAGAGAGAGAGAGATGTGTTAGCAACTGTAACGCTCAGCATCAGCCATTATTCTGGTTTCTACAATGAGCCAACATGATGCCAGCTAAAATCCTCAATGACCTAAGCTTCCTCTCTAGATCTGTGCCAGTCACAGCCTGATAATCAGCACAGTTGTGACCTGGGGAACATTAATCTCGTTCCCTTCACACTCTGTTAGCCTAGCTTTCCCCTAGCCCATCTTCCAGCAACTCCTGGCCCCTGGTCTCCTCAGGGCCAAGTTCTCAGGCTGGCCAGATAGATACATAAAGCACGTTTGCTTTATAACATAACAGCTTTCCGAAGACAAAATGTCTTCCTTCATAGGTGCAGAAACAGCAAAGAGATTTGAGCTAATAGTGTGCTTTCATGTGACTTTCTGACCCAGCTGGGCCCTTCGAAGCATGTAGTTCCCACCACTGCCTGTGCTTAAAGGCCCTTCTGCAGCGTCTGCCTGGAGTCGGCTTGTTGTTCATTTACAGATTGAGGAGAAAAGGGCACTACAACATGGAATGGAGCGATCTCAGGGAAAGACCTCACTCAGCTAAGCTTCCAATTTGTGAAAAGAAATTAAAGAACAGCTTAGGTTCAGGCATGGTGGTACACACCTTTAATCCCAGCACTAAGGAGACAGAGGCAAGCAGATCTCTGCATTCAAGGCCAGCCTTGTCTACAGAGCAAGTTCCAGGACAGCCAAGCTTAGGCAGTAAAGGAAACCATCAAAACCAGAAAGCTGATGAAGGTGTAATTGAACAAGGAGACCATGTTCCAGCCCCAGCAAGCAGCAGAACTTGGCAGCTTTAGCAACATGGTTCTGGCTTTAGAATCAAGGATACAAGAAAGGGGTGATGGAACCCATGACTAAGGAAAGCCACTGAGGCCAGATGTGTGGCAGGGATGTCCCTGCATGGAGGCCCAGAGAGGCCATTGTGTGAAGCTGTGAAGTTGAAGTCTAGATTTCCTTTGGAGACTCCAAGATGTTAGAGCTGCCAGAGCCATGGGACACCTGCCAAGGAGGGCTGCTAACAGGGAGTGGAACCAGCCTAAGAGAAAGAAGTGTGTTGCAGTCAACAAAGCTAAAAGGAGTTGGAGATCTGAAGAGCGTTTTGACATCAGACATGGAGATGAAGAGTTTGGAGTTTGCCCAGCTGTTTTTAAGTCTTGCTTTGGTCCAGTATTTCCTCACTATCCTTCCTTTTAGAATGGTAATGTACATCCTGTGCCATTATATGTTGGAAGTATGTGATTTTTTTTTATTTTGATTTTACAGGGAATTACAGTTAAGAAACTGCATGAATCTCACTTTTTTAAAAAAAAATTAATGATTATGTATACAATGTTCTGCCTGCATGCCAGAAGAGGGCGCCAGATCTCATTACAGATGGTTGTGATTCACCATGTGGTTGCTGGGAATTGAACTCGGGACCTCTGGAAGAACAGTCAGTCCTCTTAACCGCTGAGCCATCTCTCCAGCCCATGAATCTCACTTTTAAACATTGTTGAGACTGTGATAGACTATTGGAACTTTTGAAGATGGACTAAATGCATTTTGCATTATGATATGGCTATAAGCCATGGGGCCAGGAAGTAGATTGTGGTGTTTTGAATAGGTATGGCCCTCATAGACTCATGTGCTTGATTGCTTGGCCTATAGAGAGTGGCACTATTAGGAGATGTGGACTTGTTAGAGAAGGTATGTTACTGTGGGGCCAAGCTTTGAGGTCTCGTATGCTCAGGCTACACCAGTGTGGCACACAGTCTCCTTCTGCTCCCTGCAGATCAAGATCTAGAACTCTCAGCTCCTTCTCCAGTACCATGTCTGCCTGCATGCTGCCATGTTTCCTGCCATGATAATAATGGACCAAACCTCTAAAACTGTAAGCCAGCCCCAATTAAATGTTTTCTTTATAGGAGTTGCCATGGTCCTGGTGTCTTTTAACAGTAATAGAAACCCTAACTAAAACATCCATCTTCATGTTCTAATTGGTAAGACCGAACTCATAGCCCCACTGGGCATAATGCTTCAGAGTTCTACTAAGGTTCCCTTAACACACTTTGCTAACTGCTAGTTTTGAGTGAAACTTAAAAAAGGAAAGTAAGTTACTACTTTGAAAAGAAGATGCTGGGATTACAGGAAGTTACATTCTAAATATTGAGCTAAACGGCAGTAGAAAACCCAATGTCTACTTCAGAGAACTTACAATTGATTTTGTGTGTTGTGGTGGATTATACTGCATCACTGTTCAAAACACTTGCTATCTGTCTTACCACACACTTCTTGCTGAGCTTTCATGGACACACTCCCATTGGAAGATTAAACTTGCCCCAAATTCCTGTGTTTGGTCATCTGACTCATTGGCTTGTGGCATGGGAAAGGATGACAAATGGCACTTCTGGGCAAAGAGCCGTTGTGTAATAGTTTCCTCCAAGATGGAAGTGTTCCATCCTGCAGGGAAGCTCCTTAAGCAGGGAGGTAAACAACTCAGAATAGCTTCAGGAAGTCCCTGAAACTGCCCAGATTCTCTAGACCGTGGAGCTAAAGATGACTGTGTGAAGGTGACAACAGACAACCTGATGGAGTATCGTGTCCAATAAAGGCTGTTTTCCCCTTCTCCTTCATCTTTCCAGCCCTCCCTAAGAGTTGGGTTCTAATCTTGGCTCTATGTAGTAGGTTTTCAGTTCCTTTTATAAAATTTAGTATACATCTTGCACTCATCAAATGGTTATTGAATGCCATTATCCATATTTTACAAATAAGAGATTCAATGAGAGACTTAATAACTTTCACAGGTCCTAATATTGGCACATATGTATTTATCTCATTTTCAGTGTTTGACAATATTCAACAATATTGACATATTACAACTTACCTTGGCATTCCCATTTTGATGGCTATTTCCAAGTTATGTTTATATCTTTACCACAAACAAGAAACACCCTCATAAAACTATCTTTATACATTTCAAAGTCTAACTACATCTGTAGGATAATTTCTTGGCATTGGATTGCAAGGTCAAAGAGTATAGCAATTCAAATTATGGTAGGTACTATCCAAAAGTCTCTGCAGATGTATCCTTCTGTCCCCGCAACATGACGTTGGTTACCGCTTCCCCAGGGCTCCATCCACACACAATCCTGATACGTCCCCAGCTTGTGCTTCCAGATAAGTGTTCATGAAACCAAGTTCCCTGGCGTAGTCCACGGGGCACTGCTTTGACCAGGCTACTAAGCAGATGGCTGTTTGGTTTTGTCCCTGCTGTGTTAAAAACTTCTTTCTCCACTTCTACACATGGTGCTCTGGAGGAAGCGGCTGGAAGTGGGCTTTGCTCTGCTCTGAACTACCCAGGAATAATTCATCTATCTCAAACGGAACTTGTATATTGATCCAGAAACATTGCAGTAATGTAGCTTTTTCATTGATTATTTGGTAATGGGTTATTTCATTTCTATCTACTCCAACCTCTCTAACTCAGACTTAAAAAAAAAAAAAAGTAGGTAACTCTGAGCACATAATTCATCTCGTTGGAAAGCATGTTGCTTGCCAATTCACATTAGCTCACAGGATGACCCTATGAACCTCCAGTTCCCTCAGAATAACACACTGCAGGGATGGCTCCTCTAACCTGCCTCATTTTTGTTTAATATTTGGGTAAGAAACTAAAGGAGTACTTGGTTTGAAGTAAATTGCTTCTCATATCATCTTAGAATAAGGCAAAATCAAGTCTGCAGCATCTTCCAATGGAGGAAATGCACATGGATTTGCTGCCTGGGTCTCTTAGCCAGCTTACAACAGCAGTCATTGAATTAATAACGATCATCTGGGACTCAGAAAGGCCTAACAGCCAGGGCGCCATTCTGGGGCTGCTGGCCTGATGTTTAAATATTTATTGATGATAATTGGGTGACAGATAGGCATGAGCTGAGCCAGAAAGAAATTCAATCTGCCTTTGCAAGCAAAGCCACATCCTCAGCAGGATGTCCCTTAGGCCATAGGGCCATAGTACAAAAGACTTCAGAGGAACGTAGCAGTAAAGAAGTTAGTTGTACATCATATGCTTTTGTCTGCCTGTTTTATCAAATTATCATCAAAGAGAAGAGAATTTGGAATTCAACCCTCTGCTTCCTCACATTCTGCATCAACCACCTGCTTCCATGAATAGCCAAACGCTACCATGCACCAGGTGTTTGATAGGTCTACAAGTCGTTAAGATTTGGAATTCAAGATCTGCCAGGCTCACAAGAGACATACAGATCAAGGGAATAGAATAAAGGACTTTAAATAAGCCTTCACAGCTACAGCCACTATATTTTTGATATCAGTATCAAACACATACAATGGATAAAAAAGCCTCTTCAACAAATAGTACAGGAGATTACTGGAATCCACATGCAGAAGAACGAAACTAGATCCATATCTCTCACCTTGCATAAAAATCAGTTCAGCCGGGCTGTGGTGGCAAACACCTTTAATCCCGGCACTCGGGAGTCAGAGCCAGGCAAATCTCTGTGAGTTCGAGGCCAGCCTGGGCTACCAAGTGAGTTCCAGGAAAGGCGCAAAGCTACACAGAGAAACCCTGTCTCAAAAAAACAAAAACAAACAAACAAAAAAAAAATCAGTTCAAGGGATCGAAGACTTCAGCGTAAGACTTGGAACATTGAACTGTTAAGGAAATTATAGGCAGTACACTTCAGTGTATAGGCACAGGCAAGGATTTTCTGAACAATAATCTAGTAGCACTGAAAATAATACCATGACTAATAGGATTATACGAAATTAAAAAGCTTCAACACAGTAAATAAAAAATCAAGTGAAGAGGTAGCCTACAGAATGGGAAAAAAGTCATTATTAGCTATACATCAGATAGAAGATTAATATCTAGGGCACATAAAGAATTGCAAAAAAAATGGACACCAAAATTCCAAAGCTGCTTACCTATGAACAGGTTAATGAACGAAGAACTGTCTAGCTCTCGAAAGAAGAAATATAAATGGCCAACCAATGTTTTTGAAAATGTTCGTTAGGGAAATGCAAATTGAAAGTACCTTGAGTTCCCATCTCATTCTTGACAAAATGGCCATCAAGAAAACAAATGGCAACAAATACTGGCAAAGGATGTTGGGAAAGAGTAACCCGCATATACTCCTTCTTCGGTAGGAGTATAAACTGGTACAGTCACTAGGGGAACCAATGTGGCAGTTTCTCAAAAACACTAAAACTAGAACTGCCATGTGACCCAGCTGTATCACTGCTGGGCACACACCCAAAGGACTCTAAGTCCCGCCATTGTGACACCTGCACAGCCATGCTCACTGCTGCTCTAGTCACAATAGCTAAGAAATGGAACCAGTCTAGATATCAATAGAATGGATAATGAAAATGTGGTGCATATATATAACGGAATTTTATTTGGCCATAAAGAAATCATGACATTTGCAGGAAAATGGGTTGAACAGGAAATCATATTACACAAAATGGCCAGACTCAGAAAGACAAATAGTTTCCCTCATATGCAGAACCTAGATTAAAATTAAATCTAGAACCTAGATTTAAATTAATTTGTGTGCGAGCATGCACGTGTGTGTGTGTGTGTGTGTGTGTGTGTGTGTGTGTGTGTGTGTGTGCATGTTGATGAAATGAGGAAGGAAAGCATGACAGGGTAAAGCAGGGATGGAGAGGGACTAACGGAACATGTGTGACAGGAAACAGACACAAAGGGGTTAAATGTTGGACCAAGAGGACCAGCAAAGTGCCAGGGAGCCAGGGAAGGGACTGAGGGAGGGAGACAAACTAGAACAAAGTATCAATGGAAATGCCACAGTGACACCTATTCCTTTGTGTGCTAACTTAAAACAAATTAATTTAAAAAATACTTAAAAACTAACAAAAAAAAATCTTCCAAGTTATGCTGCAGTAACAACTCCAACACCTTACTGAGTGAAATCACAAAGGTTTCTGTCACGCTCTGTAGGTCCGTCTCAGGCATGGCTATCAGTCAAGGAAGCAGTCTGATGTAAAAGCCTGTCAGGGCAGCAGAGGGAAGAGGAGTGCTCTGCAGAATGTCATCCTATCAGCAACAAGGTGTTCTGGCCTGGAAGCCTACAGTGCCGGTGAGTACCCCTGAGCCAGACTAGAGGTAGGTCTGGTTTGTAACTCCCCTGCTACTCACCAACCTTATGAACTTGAACTAACCACTAAAATTCTTGGAGGCTGATTCCTATCTTTAAAAAAAAAATGGGAATAATATAATTTACTGATTCACTCACCAAGTTGCCCTGAAGAATAAATGATATAATAAATATATAGATCCAAGCACGTAGTAGGGGCTCAGTAAGTAATAAGACTTGGCTTTGTGCTATGTTAAAAGTTCCACGGAAACTGAGCCTAGTGGTGTACACCTTTGTCCCAGCACTCTGGAGACAGATGAAGGAGTGAATTTGAGGCCAGCCCGGTCTACAGAGCAAGTTCCAGGACACCCAGGGCTACATAGTGAGAGCCTGTTTCAAAACAAAAAATAGAAAAGCTTCCATGGAGCACAGTGGGCTGAGGAGGACTCTGCTTTTACTTATGTCTCCTACGTTTCACACAACATTCCTGGAAGCGTGCATTGACTGCACCTCAGCACGCTCACTGCCAGTGCTGTGCTTTCCACACAGGGAAGGTAACCCGCAAGTGACTGGTGAATTAACGCCAAGGTTGTTCCTTAGTTCTGAAGATGCGGCATCCAACTCTGGCATCCGCTCTGATCCTCCAGAGCATTCTGTATGAGAGGAAAGAAGAAAGGAGAGTGTGCTGTGCCCAGCATCCATCTCTGCCAGCTTTTAGACAAGAATCAGCACGTTAGCAGCTAGATCTGGTGGCAGACACTTGTAATCCCAGCTCTCCAAAGGCTGAGGCAGGAAGCTGAGAACCTGAGGCCAGCCTGGACTGCATACTGAGACCCTTTCTCAAAGGGTGGCGGCGTGGGCAGTATTAGTTCTTTTCTCACTGTTGCGATAAACACCTAAGAGCAATGTAAAGATATTGGGTGTACTTTATTCCAGTTTGGGGGTATAGTCCATCATAGCAGGGGAGTCATGGCAGCAGGAGGCAGCTGCTCACACTCTGTCAGCAGTCGGGAAGCAGAGGCAGGTGGATGCCATTGTCCCTCTCACTCCTTTTATTCGGTACGGGTTCCCAGTCCATGGCGTGGTGCCATCCCCATCTGGATAGGTCTTCCCTCCATCAAACCACTCTGAAGACACCCTCACTGACACACCCAAGGGGTGTTTCCGAGGTAATTCCAAATCCAGCTGTTGCCAAAATTCCTCCCCAGGAGGAAATGTAAGCAGGGTCTTCTCCTCCTCCTGTGGTCCCCGTGGCAAACCCAGGCAAAATTCTACCAAAGTTTATCCTGAGGAACCAATGACTTTTGGGGGCTTTCTTACAGAGCACAGTTGAGGGGTTGCCTACAGAAATGTGGTGCTCCTCCCACAAAAGGCCACACCAGAAAGCCTTTACCAACAGGGATGAGGCTTCCCCAGAGCCGCATAGCCTCCATCCCCTACTCTTCCCTGGCCTGTATACTCCAAGCCCTCCCCAAGGCCACATGCAGGTAAAACAGAGTCTCATACAATAAGTGGTAAGGAGCAGGAGTGACTGGATACTCAGGTGAGGGTCTTGTGGTTCCCCCCCCCCCAGCTCCTCCCTGAGTGGACATAAACAGTCAACAAGCCCAGCTGGGATGACCCTTTTGCAAGAAAGTGCAACTGAAATCCTCAAGATGGTGGTTGCTTGGCTCAAAAGGAGCTACACCACCAGCTGACAATGAGGAACCATCATCGCACAGGGGTGTCTTAGGGTTCCTACTGCTGTGAAGAGACACCATGACCACGGCAACTCTTATAAAGGGAAACATTTCCTTGGAGCTGGCTTACAGTGTCAGAGGTTTGCCCATTATCATCATGGTGGGACAAGGCAGCATGCAGGCAGACATGGTGCTGGAGAAGGAGCTGAGAGCGCTACATCTTGATCCTCAGGCAGCAGAAGGAGACAATGTACCACACTGGGAGTAGCTTGTGCATAGGAGACCTCAACGCCCACCTCCACAGTTACACACTTCCTCCAACAAGGTCGCACCTACTCCAACAAGGCTACACCTCCAAATAGTGCCACTCCCTATGGGCCAGGCATTCACACACATGAGTCTATGTGGGCCATTCCTATTCAAACCACCACAAGGGGTATTGGCATTTTTATGTAGTAATAACTGTGCACAAATGCATGACTATCTTGATAACTGAGGAAAGTTAGAGATTCAAAAATGATTACGATTACAACTATAAGAACCATATTAAAGGTGGGTGTGCTAGATAGTTTTATATCAACTTGACACAAGCGAGGGTTATTTGAAAGGAGGGAACGTCAACTGAAAACATGCCTTGGTAAGATCAGGTTGTAGGCAAGCCTGTAAGTCATTTTCTTAGTTAGCGATTAATGGGGGAGGGCCCAACCCCCAGCCCCCAGCCCTCAGCCCCCAGCCGCCAGCCCATTGTAGGCCACCCCTGGACTGGTGGTCCTGGGATCTATAATAAAGCAGGCTGAGCAAGCCATGGGGAGCAAGCCAGTAAGCAGCACCCCTCCATGGTCTCTCATCAGCTCCTGTCTCCAGGTTCCAGCCCTGCTTGAGTTCCTATCCTGACTTCCTTCAGTGATGAACAATGATGTGGAAGTGTAAGCTGAACAGACCCTTTCCTCCCCGAGTTGCTTTGGTCATGGTGTTTCACCACAGCAATAGTAATCCTAACTAGGACAGCTGGCTAACATTCTATATGCTTTTGAAGGATCATCTCATCTGAGCCTCTGTTGTGGAATAATCTTTTTGTACACTGTGAAGATGTGTCACTGATTGGTTTCATAAAAAAGCTGAACAGCTAATAGCTAGGTAGGATTTCCAGGCACAGAGAACTCTGGGAAGAAGAAAGTCAGAGACGCCAGGAGAGGCAGAGCAAGTGGGATGGACAGTACGGAGATGAGGTAATAAAGCCACAAGGCAGAAAAAGCAAATTAATAGAAATGGGTTAATTTAAGTCATAAGTGCTAGTTAGAAGCAAGCCTAAGCTACTGACCAAGCTTTCATAATTAATAATGTCTCTGTGACATTATTGGGGAGCTTATGGTCCCAACAAAAAAAATCTGCCTACAAGCCTCATGTTATAGGAGAAAGAACCACGGCATCATGAGCTCAAGATTTCCTATGTATTCCAGGGACAGTGGAACAGGACAACACAGGACAGAAAGTCCTCCATCTTGTGTTCACGCTGAGGTCATTCCAGGTTTAACTAGAATCTGATTTACTTGATGGAGAATCCCATGGAAAATTACCTGCTCTACTCTAGGACCCAAAGGCCAGGATGTCCTAGCTAACTTAGCTTCTGTTGAAACCGTTTGTGCAGAAGCTCCTCCTCACCACCCCCAATCACTTACCTTATTAGCTTCTGTTAAAATTGCTTACATCTGTAAAGACCCCCTGCAGCTGCTGAGGGAGATGCCAGGGTGTGGTTTCTGCCTTTAAAAACCCCATGTTCTGGATACTTAAGACTATACCCAGGTCCCTGAACACTTGGGTGAGGTCCCACCTGAGTGGAATAAAGATGTTCAATTGGCTATACACTATGTCTGAGTGGTCCTCTCTGGTGGGCTCCCTGTAACAGCAGAATAGAATTGAAACCAGACTGTTTTATTTGGAAGCTTGTGTTCTTAGCTCCCTCAGTATGACTTTCACATACAGGCAGTATTTTGAAATCTTAGTGAATGGGAACGGCACGTGAGTAAATGCAATTGGTCCACTGTTTAAGATTGTCCTAGGAACTGTACGCTCATTCACACATACTGCTTTACTCCCATCCAAGATCACACTCAGCATCTCTCTAGGAATAAACAATTAACTCACAGATACACACTTGAGCAAGGAAAGATAGACCAGAAAAGTGGGGTAGATTCTAACCCATAGGCTGTCATTTGATATTTATTGAATGGGTGAATGGCAAACCACCATCAGTTGAAAGTGGTGGTTAACAACATCCCTTTCATCACGAGGTTCATTATCCCATGTCAACCCTTTAACACAAGACACTCCTGCCAGACTCCCCATCTCGAACCTCATTACAGCACTGCCTTCTTCAGGACCCAGGAACGGTTTGGATTAGAATATTAGGGAAATGTCCATGTAGAAGCAAAGCAGAGGGTGGTGGGGACCCCACAGATGGAGCAGTGAACTCTATCCAGTCCCACATTTGCCATCAGTGTTAAAGGACCAAGGAATGGAAGACACAACTTAGTACATCGAAGACACAACTTAGTACATCTTATTTTAACACACACAAAAGAAATATTTGAATTCTATATTTATGTATTTGTCAAGTAGGGCCCAGTAGCTTACACAAGCCCCAAGATGTCACAGCTATACTCTGTTAAACAAAACAAATCTCTTTACAGGTGAAAAATACATTTAATGTAATTCTCTGTGTGTTTTAGATGTGTATCCATTGACAGTTACTCAAGGATGAAGTAATAGAACTTGCTGGGTTTCCCTTCCTAAATTCTCAGAAATATTTGCAATGAAATGGGATGGAATTTATTAGAGTAAGCCCATGAGCCATTTCTAAGTCCATAGCTTTATTTTTTTTCTCTCACATGATAACATGAGCTGCAAGTTACAATTTTGTGATCATAAAGAATGGTCACAATTCCAAGTGAAGGCTGCAGGTACAGCAGCAGCTTTCCAGGGTAGGTTAGTGTATTAGTCCCTTTGCTGTTGCTCGAATAAATACACGAGGCTGGGTACTTTATAAAGCAAAGAGGTTTGCACAGTTCATGGTTTTAGAGATTGACAGTCCATTTGGCCTCTGGTAAAGGCACACACAATATTATGGCAGATGGCATCATGGTGGGAATGGGTGTAAAAATGAGAGATACCATTGTGAGATGGGAAGCCAGAGACCCTAGGAAGGGGTCATGTTGCTCCTTTATAACAGCCCAAGAGTTTTCGAGACTGACTCAGTACCTGCCCAAGGTGGTACCCCCATCCCCCATTTGTCTTGCACTGAGGCCCTCCTTTTAAAGGCTCCAGCACATCTCACATTGCCACACTAGAGTAGAAGCTTCCTATGCATTAGTATCCAAGACAGACTATAAACCATAGCAGTTAGAATCCCCCACAGGCCCGTCAGTCAACAACAACATATAACACACCTGCTCCCCTGTCTCCTTAGCTATGTTTGTAGAGAAAGCCTCAGCAACCAGCGTGCTTGGTGAGCAGTCTGCGGACCCACTAGGACTGTGAACTGAAAACTCAGGGAGACAGAACTGTTGGGGGAGGTAGAGGCATAAGCTCTAAAACAATTACATAAGTTGCCAAAGCTACCACTTTGCTGTCGATGCCCTTCAAGGCATCCCCTGTGACACCACAGAGCTCCCATGGCTTTTGATTGTTACAGATCTTTGGTTCAGAAGAAGTGATGGGAAAAACTTTTCTCTTTGCGCCCGGAGCAGACTTGTAGCTTCCGAGAAGTCATCCTTATGCTTCTGTGGTATTCTGAGCTGGAACAAAGAGGCTGTGGTGGAAATGGGTGCCTCCAGCACCACCGTCCACATTTCTACATAGAATGCAACTTGTCGCTTTCTTCTAGGGAGCAACTAGCTCTAAGTATCAAATGGCTTTGTAGAGACTAGCACTGGTGTTGGTGACACACTCACACGCTTTGGTGAAACCAGAGATCTCTACCTAGCCTTAAACAGTGTCACGACCTAGACAGTGTCTTCCATGTTTCCAACCACTGTTCGAGCTTTCCACCGTTCTGCAGGTGTCAGGTGCTGTGGAAGGGCCTGTGGAGCACTGCCAAGAGAAGGGGGAGAGAAAACGTCAAAAGGATGGAAAACCTGCACACCCCGTCACTCCATCTTCTCGGTTGAATGTACAGGGCTGTGGAGAGGTCAGATTCTTAAATTGTTTGAAAATTACTGTTCCAGGAGGTACCTGCGAGTTGGAGAGATCAGCTTGTATCGAGTGTGACCTACGACAGAGAAGCAGCTCCCTTACAGAAATGTCTTGAGTGTCATTTGTGAAGGACTTTCCCGTCTCAGCACTGACCCTTGGTACCCCATCAGCACCCCAGCTCTCCTGGGTGCCTTGATAGCCTAACAGAACCCTTACTTATTAATCTACCTGAAAAGGAAAGGAAATGCAGGAAAGAAGTCAGGGAGAAAAGAGAACATACAAGTCAGAAAACCACCAAAATTGGGACACCATAAAAAATGCTGTCTTGTTCCTTGCTTTCTGGGACTGACCCAGTCTCCTCTACAGGGATGGCCTGGCCCAGCTCTCACCAATGCACACAGAGAGGAGCAAAGCAGGAGAAAAGGGCTGAGGAGATGCTGTGTCTGCATTTAGAAGGCCTTTGGGGACCATCAACTCATAGTCCTGCTGTCTACCGAGACAGAGAAACCAGACCCAGGCTGAGTAATCTGTAGTTAATTCTGGACGCAGCTCCCGACGAAACAGCAGCCAGACACCCTGGCACCAGAGATATGACCAAGAAAATGTTGAGGACACGTCTCTGTTTACAAGTCTGTGGTCCCCAAAGAACCCTTTAATAAAAAGTCTTCGATTCCAGATACTTGAGTCTGCCTTAACCTTGGTTGTCCCTGGAAATAGACATGTGTCTTTCTTATGTTCATCCCTTAAGCAAAGTAGTATCCACCATGGAGGAAGGGGATTCTCCTTCCAAAAAGTCCAGACTCCCGAACCTAAAAGGATCCTTTTGATCCTAGCAGCCCCTACATGGGAACCATCCTGTCCACATGGCTCCCAAATTTATCCTGTCTCTTTTAGAAACCAGACAAAGGGAGTTAAACAACCCAGAGAGGGAAATCTGCATGAGAGTTGGCAGCAGATGGAGAAAGAGACCCAGGGCTTGGGCAGTGGGGCCTTAGAACTCGGCCTGCCTCTGAGCTTTTTTTTTTTTTTTCATGTGGAAACAGGTTTAAATCTGAGACATCCTGGGACATCCCCCTGTTTCCCATCCCCATCACACCCCCTGCAGTTCTGGTAAATGCTTCTCAGACTGGGGCTCCTTAGGAGACTCCACAGAGGTCACAGCTTCAGGAGATGCTCCTAGCTCTGTTCAGAGGGCCTGGTTCCCACACAGCTTCTCTGAGCTGACTGCCTGAGATTTTCAGGTGGATTGTGTACTGTGGCTCACTTGCTCTGACCATCAAGGACCTTTTCCATCTTGCTTCTGATGGTCATTTTCCATCTTTCTCTGATCATCAAAGACCTGTTCCCACCCAGCCTGAGGGACCCCAAAGTCGTAGACTAATCCTTCTTCTTCCCCAAATAAAGCAACTTCTATCATACAATTGCAAAGGCTTGGAGGGGAGGCTCCACAGCTTGGTGACAGAAGGCTCTTCTCCGTGTTTTCACTATAATAGCTCAGAAAAACTTGGGGATATTTTCTAAACTCCAAAGGCCTGTACTGGGATTTCAAGATTCATGAGCTCATAAAATCCTAGGTTATGTCATTGCTGTTCATAAGCCAATTGCAAGAGATCTGAAATATACACCTCTACTAACCCCATGGCTCTTCACAATGAGACTGCTCCATAGTAGGGGCCAGCACATGACCAATGTCTAGGTAAGAAAAAGACAGTGTCCTTGTATGTTTCATTCTCAGCATGCCCCTAACCCGGTAGACTCAAAGTTCCAATCTTCATTTCTGTCTGTTGACAAAAACACTCATCTGTCTGGAACTCATCTGTGAAGGATCTTTCGGGAACTTGGCAGTCACATCAGAGCAGAGGAACTCATTCAGAGTGATTAGAATGGAAAGTTACAGCCATAACTTTCTAATACCACCAATTCACAGCAGGGATCTGAGATCCCGGGGGACTGAGTCACCATTTAACATATTAGGATGGAAAAACACAAAGCTCAGCCAAAGGAATTTGGATCCTCTCGTCACAATGCCATGTGAAGGCTGAGGGCATGCCTCCAAGTGCGCAGACAAAGAAGAAAAAGTGAGGCTACCAAACCAGCACTGGGTAAGCAAGGAGTGAAAGATAGTAGCCAATATCATGGTTTTCACCATCCCACTCAAACTTGCCGTGAAGACAGTGGAAATAAGGCCCCGTGCAGAGATCATCCCTTCCACATCAGAGGTACTGGGCTCTGCTTCTTAGACAGCTTGATATTAAAACGGAAAGGTATAGGACAGAAGTCTTGAATAGAGTTCAGACAAAACTTCACTCTAAACACTAAAGCCCATGCCGATGACTCCCCACTCTGGATTTCTTTAAAATGTAGGGGAGTCAATGCTTTAGGACATAAAATGAGCGACAGTGAAAGGGAAGGGAGTGGGGGAGTCAGGCAGGGTAGGGAGTTTGTACAGTTTGATGTTTCATTGTGCTGTCTGCTATTTTCCAATAAGCCTTAAGGAGATGCAGCTATTTCTTAGTGAGAACACCTGCTTAGTCACACACGTCATCGCTGGCCAGACTATAGAGAAGGAAAAGGCAGCATCAGACTGTCCACCCAAGGGAAGACTGGAGAGAGGATGTATTTACCCATCCTCAATCTTGTTGGGTAATTTCTGAGTTGCATCAAATGTCCCATTGTCCTAGAGAAGCCAGGATCCCGCACCATGTGGCATGATGCTCATTCATGTCCAGAAGGTAGCAGAAGCAGAGACTCAGAGCGTTAGCTTCAGGCATCAGCTTTATATCAGAGCTTCACCAGAATCAGTCTTCATGACCGAGACAGCGCAATCCTTGGAGAACTGAGAGGCAGTAGATACAACGACAGGACACTTGGCAAAGGAAACCATTTCCCCTCAATCCCAGACAGCTATTGTCAACATAGCTGTCTTCAACTTTTAACCCATCACCCGGATGGACAGAGTCTGAAGATTAGGGAGCAAAGGCTCCTTGTGTGTCTACCTCTCTAAGCGGATGCTTGCTTTCCTGTTGCCATGGTAAACACCAACTTAGGGGACAAAGGGGTTAACTTCAGCCTGGGATTCCGTTACTGACAGACATCGGAGCAAGAACTCAAGGCAGGAACCTAAAGCAGAAACCATGGTCTTTGTCATCACCATCATCTGTTAGCTCAGACTATTGGGTACAGACTGAGGCTTGATCATGAGATGAAGATGGAAAAGGACCCACTGTAAATCACTCTCTGTCCTTGTCTTCAATAGGAATCCCAGGAGAACAGGGCGAAAATAAAGGGTGAGTCTCACAATCCTGAGAAACCAAGCAACCCAAGCAGGCAAAAGCACCTTGGCCTGAGCGCTGCCATTTTTACTTCAGACTCTATCTTATCTGCAGGGTGAAATACAGTTCAGTTTTCCCAGCTCCCCTAGAGCTTGGGAACCTTCCAATGGCTGATCCACTTCCTCCTTAAACCATAGAATTTAGTTCTTTAGAAACATCATGGCCGTTCCTAACCACAGAAGGAACAAATGGATCTGATTGGTCGGACTGAAAGGCTTGCACTGTATCTCTAAATCTTGATTGGTGAAAATTGTAACCGTAACTTGGCAACAAATGTTTGTGATGTTTGTGCTTATAAACCCCAATTCTGCTCCTGCTTGGGGCTGTCAGTAGAAACAAGGCTCCTGAGTCCTTGTCCTGCATCCCTGATCAATCAGTGACCCACTTATGTGGTGAATTATTAAAATCTTTGGAACCCATAAGTGTTGTCTCAATAACTATTGAGGGCTAGGGGTAACAACATACACAATTTTTTTTCTTTTTAATTTTTCCTTTATTAACCAAACTGTAATTTTGAGCGTGGATATACTACTATGATTTACTCAGTCTTCCTTACACAGTTCTTCTGATAATGGCTCAGACAATAGTTATTGAGTGCTTTGCTAATCTCTTGTAATCTGGGGCAGCTTTTGTCCTTTATACCACTGACATTTTTGTGATCATAATATAATTAGATCATTTCTTCTTTCCCTTGCCTCCCCCCAAACCCTCCCATATATCCCTTTGCTCTTTCAAATTCAAGGCCTCTTTTTTCATTTACTGTGGCTATATGCATAAATGTGTATATGTATTCCTAAAATACAGCCTACTCAGTCTGTATAATTGTACGTGTATGTATGTTCTAGGGACTGACCATCTGGTGGTGGGTAACCAATTGGTGTGCTCCTCCCCGAGGAAGACTGTTTCTCCCACGCCCAGCATTCACTCTTTAGGCACTTGTAGTTCTTTGTGTGGGGTTTACCCACTTTTCTTTATCTACTTTGACATGTATGTTGTTGTTGTTGTCTTTGTTCAGCTCATGTGTGAGCAGTCGTGTGGTTTAAACACGGTGGGTGTAGCTTCTGATACTACTACGAGACACAATCTCATAGCAAACTCACTGATCCTCTGACAGAATCTCTCCGCCCCCTCTTCCTGAGTGTTCCCTGAGCCTTGGGTGTGGGAGTGTTCTGTAGATGTATCCACTGGGACTGTGGTCCACAATTCAGCATTTTGATTGGCTGTGGGTTTACCCATGACTTTTTGAAATGTCTAGGTCAACTGTTTTTCAGAATATCCCTTGATTTAGATTTATGTAATTGTTTCTTCTTGATTTGGTTCAGATTTGTCATTTGGGGCAGGAATCTTCTGCAGGAAGTGTTGTGTCCTCACATGCCACACCAGAGGTGTGGACTTAGCCACCACTGACAAAGTCTGGTCATTTAAGTAAACAGTGTCTGCCAGATTTCAATACCACAAAGGGCACCTTTTCTTGTGTAGTTAGGAAGTTATCTACTAGGCAGTACTTTGAGACTGAATATGCTGTTCCAAACAACCTTTCACTCAATGACTTTAGCATCTATTAAAAATCCTCTCCTGAATTATTATGATGATGATTGAAGTGGTGCTTTTCAATTCTACCATTAATTTGTATCATTAATTGCCATTCCGCTACCAAAAGCGGGGGGGGGGGGGCTTTTCAGGGGCTGAAGAGCTGGTTCAGTGGCTAAGAGCACTGTCTGCTCTTACAGAGGACCAAAATCCAGTTCCCAGTACCCACAAGGTGGTTCACAATGGCCTGGATTTATAGTTCCAGGGGATCCAGCACCCTCTGCTGGCTTCTGTGAACACTGCATGCACGTGGTGCACAAAAACATAATTCTTTATTTTAAGGAGGTGTTCCCTTCTCTCTTCCCCTTTTATTTTGGTATAACTATAGACTGATAGTTTTGTTTGCTTGGACAAAAGAACTCCTTTAAGCTAATCCTACACCCTTCCATTTTGAGCACATTATAGTGGTATTTAAAATGAAAGCAAGAGTGACCTTCACGGAAGAAGGACCATGAAGGACTGACAACATAAGGAACTATAAAATTACCAACAGGGACTCATCCTTGGCCAGAGCTATGAAGACAGGCCCGACCGTGGTCTGCATGCATGCAGAGTATCTATAGGTAGGCTTAAAAATGCTGTTTGCGCCGGGCGTTGGTGGCGCACGCCTTTAATCCCAGCACTCGGGAGGCAGAGCCAGGCGGATCTCTGTGAGTTCGAGGCCAGCCTGGGCTACCGAGTGAGCTCCAGGAAAGGCGCAAAGCTACACAGAGAAACCCTGTCTCGAAAAACCAAAAAAAAAAAAAAAAAATGCTGTTTGCTTGGCAAATAGTCCAGAAGGCTATGGGAAGGTGGGACCTGCTAGAGTGGGAGTGGGAAGCAGGCACAACTACTGGATCCTTACTTGTCATTCTGGCTTCTTTTCTGTTGCTGATAAAAACACTGACCAAAAGCACCTTAGGGAGGAAAGGGTTCATTTCAGTTACAGTCCATCACTGAAGGGAGCCAAGGCAGGCACTCAAACAGGAACCTGGATACAGGAGCTACAGAAACACTGCTTGCTGGTTCACTCAGGCTCCTGCCCAGCTATATTCTTTCTACAGCCCAGGACCACAAGCTCAGGAAAGGGTACCACCCACAGTGGGCTGGGCTCTCCTTCTTCTTCAACAGTCCCTCAGGGGAATCTGATTTAGGCAGTTTCTCAAATAAGGCTGTCCTAGTTAGGGTTACTATTGCTTTGATGAAACACCATGACCAAAAGCAAGTCGGGGAGGAAAGGGTTTATTTGGCTTACACTTCCACATCACCATTGATCATTGAAGTAGTCAAGACAGGAACTCAAGCAGGACAGGAACCTGGAGGCAGGAACTGATGCAGAGGCCATGGAGGGGTACTGCTTACTGGCTTGCTCAGCCTGCTTTCTTATAGAACCCAGGACCACCAGCCCAGGGATGGCACCACCCACAATGGGCTGGGTGCTCCCCCATCAATCACTAATTTAAAAAATGCCCTACAGTGTGATCTCATGGGGGTATTTTCTCAATAGAGGTTCCATCCTCTCAGGTGACTCTAGCTTGTGTCATGTGGACATAAGACTAAAAGCACTCCTCTCAGTGCTGTGGGAGGTCTTTCTGTACACTGTGAATATGTGATGCTCTGATTGGTTGATAAATAAAGCTGTCTAGCCAATGGTGAGGCAGAATAAGGTTAGGCAGTGCATTCCAACTGGAGAGAGAGGGGAAGGAGAGTGAGGTAAATGCTTCAAGCTGCCACCAGGAGAAGCAAGATGTGAAAGTACCAGTAAGCCACGAAGTCACGTGGCAATGCATAGATGAATAGAAATGGGATGAGTTAAGTTGTAAGAGCTAGCTAGAGAGAAGCCTGAGCCAATAGGCCATAGAACTGGTAATTAATACAAGCCTCTGTGTAACTATTTTATAAGCAGCTGCAGGACCCCAGGCCTGGGCGGGACTAGAGAAACATGTGACCGGAGAAACTTACGGCTACACTCAGGGGACTCTAGGCTTTGTCTAATTGACAATTAACCTAACTAGGACATTTGTCTGGGGAGAGCAGGGGTTTTCAAGATAAAAATCTGGGGCCACTGTGCAAGTCTACCTCTGTTTGCCCTGAGGTGAGAAAGGCAACCAAGAGGAAGCTGAGTCCTGCAGTTCATGAAGACTCAGGCAAAACTGAGTCACTTCATTAAAAAATGTAAAAAGCCACTCTTTCCTTGGGCGGAGCAGCCTGTTAAGGATTGGATTTCAGTGTCCCCCAAATTCTAACCCCCAGTGTTAGGCCTTGGACTAGGTATGATATCACACACCTTTAATTCCAGCACTTGGGAGGCAGAGACAGATGGACCTCTGTGAGTCTGAGGCCAGCCTGGTCTACATAGCAAATTCGGGACTACATAGAAAGAACCTGTCTGAAATAACAAAACAAAAACAAACCAAAGGAGAGGTGTGGGCCTTGGGAGATGAGCACATCCTGAAAGCTGAGCCCGCATCAGTGGGATTAGTACCCCTGTAAAAGGGGCCAAGTGCTCTCTTACCTTCTTAGCACAGAAAGAGAAGTGGGCTGGGACACCCATCTTCATGAACACAAGAAGCAGGCCATCTACAACCCAAAAGAGGCCCTCACCAGAACCTAACCATGCCTGTTCCTATCTCAGACTTCTCACATCCAGAATGGTAGGGAACACACTCCTGGTGTTTACGTCTGTCTACAGAATCGTGTTGATAGCAGACCTAATAGTCCAGGAATGCTGTGCGATTTTAGCTCAGGAAAACCACAGAGGAATCCATTGAGGCTGGGGTAGGGGAGAGGTCACACGTACCTGGGGGAGCAGAGCAGTCCCCACAGTGAGGGCGTATTCACAGAAGAACTTGGGGACTGGCCTCAGGAAACCCTTGAGGAATGGAGGAAACAGACCATGGCCAACCACAGTGCTACAAAGTAAACAGCCTTTTACTTACAGGCGGACAGGCTACCTGAAGTTACGATCTCTCCAGCAAAGGCATGGCAGGGGTCTGCTGGGCCTCGAGGCCAACTAGGCACTCACTGGTTAGTATTACAGGCCTGTAACACAGTCTGGCAATTCTTTCCACCAGGCAAAATGGAAATGAAGACAGATGGAATCTCAGAATAATGGAAAGAGAGAACAAATTCCCATAAGAAGAAAAGTGGGGATGAGATGAACTAGAAATATCCAGCGTAGTATACAAAGTATCCAAACAGGCCAACCTCAGAGACCCCCCCAGGTGAGTCACATGGAACTTTGCAGGCCAGTTGCAGGCTCAGATGGCAATGGGATGGGATGGAGAGGGTGAGGCACCCCCGAGGAAACAGAAACGACCACAGGTAGCGCCCCATAGTGGAGCTAGGCAAGAAGTCAGAGTATAAAAAGGCTGTTGAGCTAACATACTGGTGACAGAGGAAGCTGCCTTTGTGTGACCAAAGCTCTAACCTCATAAGGAGGGCAGCCACCCTGAAAACAAACCTCTGCTTACCTATGCTAAGTCCCCAAGCATCACTTA
Source organism: Peromyscus attwateri (assembly GCA_902168425.1). Taxonomy (NCBI): domain Eukaryota; kingdom Metazoa; phylum Chordata; class Mammalia; order Rodentia; family Cricetidae; genus Peromyscus; species Peromyscus attwateri. Next base: position 33,250 of record CABHPP010118741.1, read on the forward strand.
AAAAAAAAAAAAGGCTTTCCTTCCAAGACTGAGTTTGCTTATATGCATTATCTATTGCCTCCCCCTAGTGACTAAACATGTGAATGTGTGAGAGGAGCTGGAAGTTAAAGGGCCCCATGATGGATGACGATGGTGATGCTGATCATGATTGTGGTGGTGGTGGTGGTGGCCACGGGGTGGTGGTGGTGAGACTTCTTTTTGCTCCTATGCTGTGGCAGATCCCTCGGTGTGCTTCTGCAGGTAACCTCGTGCATCTGGACAGCGCTGGAGAACAGGATACACTCTCCCACCAACACATCTCACTCGGGCACTGCTTTAGACTCAGGCTTCTTCAGCCTTTTGATATCAGAAGTCAATATTCTCATCTACAAATTTACACTTGAGAACTGTGCAGTCAAGCTCCAAGGGGAAAAAAAAAATCACAAACAGGGGGCTGGAAAGATGGCTTGGTCATCTAAGGGCACTTTCTACTTACAGAGGACCCCAGTTTGGTTCCCAAGACCTGCATCAGGTGACTGCTCCAACTCCAAGGGATCTGTGCCCCTGCCTGGCCTCCAAGGATCATACATGTACATGGTATACATATATACTGTGGTAGTATGAATGTAATTGACCCCCATTAAGCTCATAGGGAGTGGCACTATTAGGATGTGTAGCCTTGTTGGAGAAGATGTGGCCTTGTTGGAGTAAGTACATCACTGTGTGGTGGGCTATGAGGGCTCCTTTGCTCAAGCTTTGCTCAGTGTGACAGTCAGTTCACTTCCTGTTGCCTTGGGATCAAGACGTAGACTCCTCAGCTCCTTCTCCAGCACCATGTCTGCCTGCACGCCGCCATGTCCCACCATGATGATAAAGGACTAAACCTCCAAACTGTAAGCCACCCCAATTAAATGTTTTCCATTGTAAGAGTTGCCGTGGTCATGGTGTCTCTTCACAGCAATAGAAGCCTTAACTAAGACACATACACTTAGGCACATACACATAGAATACATTTTTTAAAAATTTTAAATCGCAAACAAAACCTCTTAATGTTTCCATGTGTATATGGTGTGGTGTGTGTACTTGCTACTTTTAGTGTGTGCAGGTGTGTGTGGGTGCATGTGGGGGCCAGCGGTGGACATTAGATGTCTGATTCTTTATTACTCTCCACCTTTTTTGTTGTGGATGTTATAATGTGAATGGGTGTTTACCTGTTTGTGTAGCTGCACCATATGAGTACCTGGTGCCCTTGAAGGCCAGAGAAGGACACTGAGTTACAGACAGTTGTGAGCCACCAATGTGAGTGCTGAGACTTGAGCCTGGGTCCTCTGGAAGAGCAGCCAGTGCTCTGAACCAGAGCCAGCTCTCCAGTTCCTCCATCTATAATTATTTTTATCTTTTTTTTTTACTTTTTATTTTTATATTTTTTATTATTATTAAGAGATTTTCTATTCATTTTACATACCAACTACAGATTCCCCTCTCCTCCATCCTCCTGGCCCCCAGCCTTCCCCCTCAACCCACCCTCCATTCCCATTCCCACCTCCTCCAAGGCAAGGTCTCCCATGGGGAGTCAGCAGAGCCTGGTACATTCAGTTGAGGCAGGTCCAAGCCCCTCCCCCTGCATCAAGGCTGTGCAAAGTGTCTCACCATAGGTAATGGGCTCCAAAAAGCCAGCTCATGCACCAGGGATGGGTCCCGATCCCACTGTCTGGGGGCCCCCTAAAAAGTTCAAGCTGAACAACTGCCATCTATAATTTTTGAGACAGGTCCTCTCACTGAATGTGAGCCTCATCGAGTCACCTAGGCTGGTATAGTGCTTTTGTTTTTTTGTTTGTTTTTTTAACTTTTTACTGTTTGTGAACTTCACACCATTCACCCCAATCCTACTCATCTCCCCAGCCCTCCATATCTTCCCCCTGCCCTTGCAACCTCTCCCCAAAGTAAACAAAAACAAACAAAATCAATGAATTAAAATTAAAACAAACAAAAATCTCGCCACGGAAGCTGGGGTGGCACAGTACGTCACACCGTCTACCTTTTCAGCCAAACGGCTCTACTTGCAAATGTTCATTGCAGAGTCATTGGTCTGATTTGAGGCTTCTGGCTTCTGCTACACCATCAACACTGGATCCTCACCAGGACTCCTCGCAGATATCCCATTGTTGCCTTGTGTCTTGGAGATCTTGCAGCTTTGGCTCTGCAGGACTGGCCTCTTCACTCACTCCAGCAGGTTTTAGATGGGGTAGATGTTGGGATGGGCCCTGGTGAGGGGCAGGCCCAGCTCACCCGAATATCAAAGCTGGCAAGTGGGGGGCATCTCTCCTGTGCCCACACACTCACCACTCAGCTGATGAGGGGCAGGGCCAGCTCTGCACAGTCCTTAGACATCAACATGGCCCCAGGTTGCAGCCCAGACCAGGGACATCCACATGGCCTTTGGTGGTAACATGGGCCACGGACATTGACCCAGACCCCCACTGCTGCAGGGCCATGGACCCAGATATGGCCCTCAGCGGCAGCACAAGTTGGGACATCTCCATGGCCTCAGGTGGCAGTACAGGCTATCACATCAGGCTGTTCCTCGTCACCTCTCATCTCCAGCTCCACTTCTCTTCATAGTGCGGAAACTGATCCACTTCTTTCTCTCCCATCTCTCTAACACGTACTTGCTCATCGTAGTGGCACCATGAGCCATATGTAAGCAGAGGGCCTCTCTGGTGTCGTCTTCCGCTCTGCCCAAGTCAGGTGGCTGCAGGTGGGGACATCTCAGGTGGTGTAGTGGTTTTGATGAAAATGGCCCACAGGCTCATATATTTGAATACTTGGTTCCTAGTTGGTAGAACTGATTGGAAAGGATTAGGAGGTGTGGCCTTGGAGATGGTATCACGTGGGGCAGCCTTTGAGACAGAGTAGCTCTCTTTCTCTGCCCGTGCCTGTCAATTCAGACATGAGCCCTCAGCTACGGTTCCAGCGCCAGGTCGGCCTGTGTGCTGCCATGCTCCCCCCCACGATGTTCACGGACTGGTCCTCTGAAATAGCGAGACCCAAACTGAATGCTCTGTTCTATAAATTTCCTTGGTCATGGTATCTTGTCACCGCAAGAGAACAGTGACTAAGCCCGAAGTTGATACCGGGGAGTGGGCTACTGCTGCGACAGGCCGGACCGTGCTGGCTTTTGGAGAAAGACATTTTGGTGAGAAACTTTGGACTAGAAAACAGCTGAATCCTGTAAGCTGGGTTTACCAGGCCATCCTAGTAGGAACTTATAAAACAATAGTGCTGAGAGGAGTGTGAGCTATGGAGGCCAGCTCAGGAGGTCTCAGACGGGAACAATGTTAGTAGTTATTCTAGAGACCATTTCTGTGATATTTTGGCAAAGAATTTAGCTGGTTTTTTCTAAGAATCTGTACGAGGCTAAAATTTTAAAGTTTTTGATTAATGTCGTTGGTAAAGGAGACATCTCTATACTTAATATTGACCATGTCACACGGCTGTTATCACAACAATAGAAAAATAACTAAGACAACAGGGTAGCCAATGAGGTTCAAAGATCCACATTTCTCTTTGCCCCACCTCATCCCTCAGCATTAGGGATACAGGAATGGACCAAGTTGCCTGAATTTTTTACATGGGTGCTTGGGATTCAAACTCAGATCCTCATGCCTGCATGGCAGGCCCTTTACCAACTGAGTTAACTCCCCAATCCTCCCATGATGTTTTCAGTAAGTGAATTATTTTGTCTTGAGCCACATTCTAACCATCTTCTGCCACAGTTAGCCTCTAAGCCCACAGGTTGCATATGCTGGTTACAGCCTGCCAATCAAAATGGGAGAAGGGACAGCACCCTGGGGTTTGAAGCCCTTCTGGTACCCGAAGCATGGTGAATTGCTGATAAATCCTGGGTCCTGCAGGGTGAGGCTGCAAGCTGGAGATCCAGGAAGAACCAGTGTTACTTCAAGAAGGCAGGGAAATGCACAGTGTCCTCATTCATCACCAGGCAGAAGGAATTCCTTCCTATTGGAGAAAGCTGTCCTTCCTCTGTTCAAGCTTCTGACTATGTGTGGAACCCACTCTCATAAGTGTAGAGTGTTAAGGCAAACAGTCCACCAACTTAAATGTTTGTCTTACCTGGACTCACCCTCACAACAACACCCAGAATAATACACCCCATGTTCTAGCCTCATGTGCAGCAGGCTTTCCTCACTAAACTATGCCTCTGAGTTCCTCCTGGCTTTCTTGTTTTCAGCTCAGGACAGCAGCCATGATGCCCTGCTCCTTTCGATTACCAGGTTTCCAGATTGAGGGTGAGGCAAGAAGGTCCTTTTGTAATGCAGATGCACACACTGTCCAGATGAACGTCTGTGCAGCCATACTATGTTCTGCAACACAGGAAGAGGAGAAATGGCTACATCTGGCGGCCACATGCACCAGAATTCTGATTCTACCTCCTCCTGGCTGGTAGGCGTTAATCTCATCCTTAAAAATGAGAATCATAATCTGTCCACCTACAAAAGGGAAATCAAGACTAAAGCAAAACCCTTGACCCTCTGAGGACCTCAGTAAAGAGGAGCTTTGTCACTGTCCCCAGTAATCCTGTTAAGGACCTCTGATGTCAGCCTTTAAGAGCGGCCTCCCCTCGCTGTGTCACCTGCCTGGCCCTGCAGCATCCATCCTTTGCTACCTTGTGGCTAACGGCCCTCCATCATCACTCTTGTTATCTAGCTGCTGAGCTTCATTAATTGTAGAAATCTGCTAGGCACAACCCTCTCGAGACTTCTACTGTGCCACAGAATGGCGTGCAATTCTTCATATTAAAACTGAATGTGCCTGACTCTTCTTTTCCTACCCCAAGTCTCCTGGGACACATCGAAAAGTATAATCAAAGCAGTATAAGCAGTTGGCACAAGCCGACTAAAGGCAGGCTGCCTCTAATCCTGTTTCTCTTAAGCTTGCTAAAAGGCTTCGGCTCACTTTAAATGAAGTCTTTCTTTCCAGGGATGGAGAGGGATGCTTAACATCCCGAAGTTACTCTGCCCGCTCCCCTGAGCTGGGCTCCCTGCTTCTGTGCATGTTCACCCTCCTTTCCATAACCTCCACACTTCCCTACTATCTTGCCCTACGTAGGCGTGTGTTGAGTGTGAGTTTGTGTGGGTCGGGGGCATATGTTAACATACCGAACACTTGCTGTGTCCCAGGCACAGGACAAGCATTCTGTACACAATGCACTCTCCTGCCATTCACTCTGCAGAGGAGACAGAGGAACTCACATGGCTGAAGAGCTTGCCCTAGTCAAAAACTGCTGGATGCCCAAACCTACCTCATTTTCAGGATCTGCCAGCTATCTCCACCCTGTCGATTCTTTTACCGGCCTCATTCTGCCCGTCTCTCTCTTGGTGGAGGCCGGTTCTCTATGGCCTGGGCTCACTGACACCATTGTGCCCGCCCCCCATCTCCTCGATGTCCTCCACATGACCACATTCACTCACTCCACAGAGCACTAGTAAGTTGCTGCTCTGCTCTTACGGTCCAGGCACAGTAGTAGACTTTTGGGGGGTCACCAAAATGAGTAAGACTGTCCTCGGTGCCAAGGCACTCACAGAATCGGGAAATCTGTGACGTTCAGTGACACAGATGGAAAGCTGCATCTGTGAAGATGAAACAGACCGGAAGGACTGGAGTCCCCCAGTGTGGCGCGGCAGGACCGAGTGGGGCGGACCAGGACTGGAGTCCCCCAGTGTGGCGCGGCAGGACCGAGTGGGGCAGAAATCACTGTGGTCTTTGGTTTTTTAATTTTCTCTTTTGCATACCCTAATGTCTGGAGGTGAGAAAAGTTTCTAAGCTGGGACATTTTCAATGACTTATTCTGCAGATTTTGGTCCTTTCCTTCACAGACACTGGATAGCTACCGCAGCCCTTCTTTCTTCAAAGTCCTCACTCTGGAACTTTCCAGTTCCTTCTGTGTCACTTAACTGTCTTTGAATTCCCCTCCCTCTTTCTACATTTAAAGGATTCTTGTGATTTCATTGCTCACCTCACCCCCACCTCCTAAGAATCCAGAATCATCTGTCAATCATCTTAATTCTACCTACACCTTTACTTCCTCCCTGACATTTCGCAGGTTTTAGAGATTAGAACACGCTTATCTCTGGGGTCATTATTCTGTCTGCTACACAGGAAGCCAGGAAATACTCTTCTACCTCTGAGTTGGCAGAGTTAGGTGAGGAAGTTTACCAATGGGATGCCTACCATCCCCTGGGCTGGGAGCTGTCACTCAACACTGGTGAGCACCACTGTATGCATCCCACACATGCTGTTGACAGCTACTGTCCAGGAGCGAGGAGATGGATGACATCAGAACTAAGAGAAGGTGCTCCCAGGCCACATCCCTCCTACTTTGTGCTGACACGGCTTAGTCAGGGCTATGGCTTCGGGGGAGGCTTTGGAAGACCCAGTTCTACCTTTCAGTGAACAATGGAACTAACATGCAATAAACATAGAACTAACATGCAATAAAAGTGGCACCAGAGGGTATGCATTTGGGGAATAGGCAGGGATGATGCTCCGTGAAGCTGGTGAGCTCACTGCTCTGAGTGTCCAGAACTCTGGAGTAGTTGCGACAGAGCTGGAGGCTTTGACAGTGTGCAGCTGATCTAGCCATCATGTGTGGATGTATCATCTGGTGCATCATAGTCTAAGCCATACCCAGTCAAACCTGAAAACCCAAGATTTGTTAGGCTGGGTTCTGGGGAGCGGCAAAGGCCAGACTTGTGAATAACACCCAATTCATTAAGGACTTCCAGATACTTTCTCCAACACTTAAAGATCCTAAGGCATCAAATTACACTTGTTCTCACTCCTCCTACACTCTATCCCATGTGGACCCATTTAGTCCAACCAACACTCACCGGGAAATGCACTGGTTCTGTTCGGGCACACAACAGTCCTAACCTCAAATCCTCAGGCTCACCTTACGAGCTAACTCAGGGTTCACCTAAATGCTGTTAGCCAGGAGTCCTTTGACCAGCTCCAGAAGCAGAAGAAGGTAAATATGATCCCGTTAGACCGGCTGGCAGCCAGGTGAGTTCCTCAGGTGTGTTAGGACACAGATCACTCAGACACTGCAAATGAAAGGCTGCCATGAAGATGGGGGACAGAATCTGCCGTCCCTTCCTTTTGAATGAGATAAAGGACTCTGTGTTGGCCCAACTGTGCCTGCCGCCAAAGTTCCCGGACATTACTTAGGCTTCTTTAGGAAGGGTACATTCCCTGTCGAGGCTCTGTGCCTGGCATCTGACAAACAGTCAGGCTCAGAGGAACAATACTGAAAACCTGCCGCAGCAGTCCTACCATGGTCAAGGAAGTGGGTGCTGGGATCTGAAGTAGGAAAGGGAGCAGAAACGACACCTTAGTGCATGGGCCCGTGAGGCGGGCGAGCATGGGGAAAGCTCAGCTGCCTGGGCCACTGCCTGCCTTAAGCTCCAGACACACCCTCCCAATAATGCACTCAACAACCTGGGACTCCACTGGAGAGGAGCTACCTGCACACCCCCTCTCCAAACAAAGCAATCGGGTCACTCCAAGCTGAATCTCCCCTTTTGTGGTCAAAGCCCGAAACATTTCTAAAACTAGGGGTAGTGAGCCAATGCAGACTGGTTTGGGTTGCATGTACAATAAGGCAAAATGAACTTTAAGAGAAAGCCTATTTACCATCTTGTGCCTATGTATAGTGGGCCATGAATATGATTAAAAGCAGATGCATCATGGGAGAAGATGTGTACAGTGAAACAAGGTTTAGATGACCCAAGCCTGTCAATAAAAACAGACCACCACCAACACTCTTTCCCTACTAATCTACTTCTCCTCCTGAATCCACAAAAAGCAGCTCCAGGCAGCAACCACAACTCTTGCATAAATCAGAGGCCACTGCTCTCTTACAGAAAGCACATCAATCCTAAATGCTTGCCTTGCTCCTTTGATACTCACATGTATTTCAATTATTTGACATCAGGTCCAGACAGACCACCAGTACCGCTGCTAACTTTCTCCTGGTTCAGAATCCTGCCCTTCTCCTTCTGCCCCCGCAAGCAGGATAAGGATTCTTATCTTTTACCCTGGGTTTAAACAGGTACTACAAGAGCACTAGGAACAAAACTAATTAATATGCACTACCCTGAAGGGCAACTCTGGATATTTCATGAGAGCTTAGTGCTGGGTTGTACACACTTAGTTACATACAAGTCTCATATATAAATACGCTAGCCCAGCCTGGGAGGAGAGAACCTCAATTGAGGAAATAAGTCCATTAGTTTGTCCTGTAAGCAAGTCTAATGTAGGAGGGTCCAGGTCCCCGTGGCCAGTGCCACCTCTCGGCACGTGATCCTAGGAGGTGTAAAAAAGATAGCTGAGCAATGAGCCTGATCAAGTCAGTAAGCAGCTTTCCTCCCGGCTCCTGCCTCTGCTCCTGTTTGAGTTCACACCCTGAATGCCATCAATGATGGGCTGTGATTAGGACATGTAAGCCAAATAAGCCCTTTACACTCAAGCTGGGTTTGGTCATGTGTTTATCACAGCAACAGAAAGCAAATTAGAATATATTCAAACATTTATTCCCAGAGGGGATAAGCTCATTATAATAAACAGTATATACAGTACAATACACTCAGAAATATAAGGAACTATGTTTATTACTCTGAGTCAAAGGAGCCAGACAAAAGCTGTACCTGCTATATATTCCATTTGTATAAATACAAGAAAGTTCAAAGTAACCTGAAGTGACAGAAAACATATGAGCTGCCTGGGAACAAGGAAGTAGAGACACAGAAATGCTTGGCAGTTAATGGTTTTGTTCATTTTCTCAACTGTGGTGGTTTTATAGGTATACAGCAAAATGTGTCCAAGTGTAACATGTACTCCACAGACCACTGTCGAACAACAAACCATAGGTGTGTGTCTCAGTGCACTCCCACTGTACTGACAAGAGTAATCTAGATCAAGTATGTGAGTTACAGAACAATGGAACTCCTGTTCACTTTCTGTGGAATGTAAACTCACACTCCACAAGCTGTCTGACAGTGCTTAATAGAACTGAGCAAATTCGCACTCCACAAACCGAGAGTTCCATTCTTAGGCATGTAGCCTTAAATCCACCGCTAACCTAAGCAAACGGCAGAATGGCTTACACACATTTTGAAAGCATACAAAACATTTGTTAAGTAAGAGTATGTACACGGTTATGTGGTTACACGACAACATAAACTACACGTTCAACTTTACCCTCAGGGCAATGGCTGTATCGGATCTAAGAGGGAGACGGGGCCAGAGGTCACACAAGACAGTCCAACCACAGGTTTGTTGTGGAAGTCAGGCAAACATGTTAATAACTGATAAATGACAAAAGCTGTTTGCCTCTTATTTCCTACAGGCTTGAAATATTTTACTATATTCAAAGGTAACAAATCCCTATGTATCAAAATCTGTGACAAAGTAATCCAGAGGAAAACCTACAGCCTAAAATGAATTTATTGAAAACAAATTTTACACAAAAGTTGTCAAAGAGCAAAATGGAAATTATAAAAGTATAAAATAAGATGTATTTTTTTAAAGTGTGGATAATTGCCAGATGTCATTAAGAACTACAGGAAAGAAACAGTATGCAGAAACAGTGACTCTCCAATTTTTGGTCTCAGAATTCCTTTAGATTTAAAAACCTTTGATATTTCTATCAATATTCAATGTACTAAAATTAAAACCAAGAAAAAAATTATTAAAAACTTTTTGATACAACATATCTGATCATGCTTTCCCCTTTCCCAAAGGCCTCCCAATCCTCCCCATCTCTCCATGCACCCAACTCCATACCCTCTTTAAAAAAAAAAAAAAAGAAACAAGTACCAAAACCAAAAAAACAAAAAAAAAAAAGCCCAAACAAAAGTAAAACGAGATAGAAATTCTACAAAAATCTCACTGAGCGCATTTTAGGCTAGTCAAATACTCCTGGGCATGGAGCCTGCCCTGAAGTGTGGTTTATATACCCAGTTAGACTCCACTGGAGAAAAGTAATCTTCCCTTTGCCAGTGGGTATCAAGTGCAGATTGCTTCTTGGTTAGGGGCGGGAGCCGGTGTCCACTTCCCCTAGCAGTGCTGGGACTCCATCTGGCACGAACTTGTGCATGCCGCCAGGCTGTGAGTTTATACGTGCACCGGTCCTGTTGGGTCGGGAAGACACTGTTTTCCTGGAGTAGCACAAATGTCAACAAGTGAAAGAGGCAGATGGCATCTGATCAAAGTGGTTTTGACCTTCAAGACCTAGAAATCAAGAGTCATGGGGTGCCAAGTGGTCTGAATGTCATACTTCTGAGAACCACTCAGGAGACAGTCCCTTAGAAACTATCAAGAGAAGACGAGAAAGGCACAGTGGTAACAGAACAAAACCACTTTAAAATTACTCTTACTCTACACAACCTTAAACTTTCCTCTAGCTACAATTACATACACATCATTACAGAGATGTATATGTAGGCATGTATATGCTCACGTCAGTCACAGGCAGATGGCTTAGGCTCAGGACTGGCTCTCCTGAGTAGCCAAGACAGGTTTTCACATCTACAGTGGAGAAGATGGCAGAAGTATATCCCTTCCCTACGTCAATATAACCTCGTGAAGAATCAAATGTCCAACCCAAGTAAACGCGTTGAAGCTAGTTAGCAATGATGAATTGTGCATGATATTGTTACATAACAGAATTCTACCAATGAACGTGAAATGGTCTACTTTTCTAGGGAAGCATAAAAAGCAAAACTTGAGTGAAATGAGACACACTGACCGACCGTCTGTCATCACCGGAACTCCGTCCTCTTTGCCCGTCGCTCCCCACGTTGCCTGGTGCAGCTTCCTCATCTCATGCAAAGCCTGCCCAGCCCCCACAGCCGCAGTGCTCTAATCAAGAGACTGTCTGTCCTTTCCTTCCTCCACTGTCTTGTCTTCCGGGGGGAGCCTGAGAATGGAATCTCTGGGTCGGGGGGTGCTCCTGGCAGCCTTCTCCTGGTGGTTTCTGCTCCTCCCAACCACAACCACCACCTTCCATTGCTGGACCTGACAAAATCCACTGGTTTCAGTCCATTATTGGCTGACTTCATTGCTTGGGGCCTTACAGAGTATCATGCCAGTGTTGAGTGTGTAGTGCAAGCCAGAACCCTTATGATACAATCACCAGTGCCACCAGCTGCAGAGGAGTTCAACACACAAACCTTGGGAGCAGGGAAGTTGTATTTCATATCCATAACACATACCATCTAGGGGAGTCCTCACAGCACTGGCCCCAAAGCTCCAATTCTGTGGGAAACACAACTGCTCCTCTCACTTGTAGCTCGAAAACTCAAGATAGCTGAAGCTTAGTCTTTTAGACAGTGTCACTGACTTCTAGGAAACTGATGAGCTTTCTCACACCCAGAGAAGTGGGCTGCTTCATGGGCATTCCCATCCCATCTCTTCATTCTCTTTTGAGTACAACAAGTCCCCTTCCAAATATGTACATTGTTAAGACAGTGGAAAGATGAGCATTGGGACCAAAAGGCAAAGTGTCTAGCAAAGCCGTTCACTATTCGTATGACTGCAGCTCTAGGAATATTTAATCTAACAGCAGAGACGGTGAGCACAGAGCTACAACTGTCCAACGGAACCATCACTGAATGGGAGTATATTTCCTTTCCCTATGTTACTCCAGAGTGGAGAAGCTGGCTAGACTGATAGATAGACCAGGGACAAAACTTCTAATATGATTTCATACAGGAAGTCATTAAAAATTACTCATGTCTCAAATAGGGATGAGCAGTACTGTGAATGTCCCACTACTTCAGAGGCAAAAGATGCATGAATGTGTGGTCATGACATTGAGGGACGGGCACAAATTAACAGGGATTGAGCTGACATTTAAAACAAAAGAGGCCACTGTTGTTTTGTAATTGGGTCTTGCTTTGTAACCCAGGCTAGCTTCTAATTCATGATCCCCTTGCCTCTACTGACCAGCTGAAGTCTGATGAGTGTTGTGGTGGTTTGAATTGGTAAGACCCCCACAGACTCATGTGTTTGAATGCTTGGCCCTTAGGGAGTGGCACTATTAGGAGGTGGCACTTGTTGGAGGAAGTGTGTCACTGTGGGGGCAGGCTTTGAGGTCTCATATATGCTCAAGCTACTCCCAGTACACAGTTCACTTCCTGCTGCCTGCAGATCAAGATGTAGAAGTCTCAGCTTCTTCTCCAGTACCATATCTGCCTACTTGCCACCATGATGACAAAGGACTAAACCTCTAAAACTGTAAGCCCCAATTAGATGTTTTCCTTTATAAGAGTTGTCACGGTCATGGTGTCTCTTCACAGCAACAGAAACCCTAGCTAAGACACGTGTATACCACTAGACCTGCTTCAAAAATAAAACAGCTCTAGACAGAAGGAATACAAAGTGCAAAACCTTTGTGTGGTAGAAGCATGAATTTGTCCAAGAAATATCAAAAAGGGCAGGGGAGACACCTCAGTGGTTAAGAGAACTTCTGCTCTTCCAGGAGACCTGGCTGGATTCTCAGCACCCACACGGCAGCTCACAAGTCTTTAAAGTCCAGTTCTAGGAGATTCAATGGACACTATATGCATATGTTTCACATACATATATGCAAGCAAATCACTAATGCACAAAAATAAAAAGAAAGAAACACCAATAATACTAAAAGGTACTTTAATACTTAGTGGTACAAGATACTTGTCAATTGTTATTGCCATTTGAAGAAACAGTGACATCCCCCCAAAGCGCGCGCG
>CABHPP010118742.1:15422-27919 GCA_902168425.1 Peromyscus attwateri
GCAGGCTTTTAGACCAGGTTAGCCTCAAACTCAAAACACCCACATGCCTCTGCCTCTGGAGTGCTAGGATTAAAAGCATGCACCTTCATACCTGGCTTTCTTTCTTTCTTCTCTTTAAAAGATTTTTTTAATTGTATGTGTGTGTTTGCACATGTGTGCAAATGCCAATGGAAGCCTGAAGAGGGTGTCAGATCTCCTGGAGGTGGGATTAGAGGCTTCCCGGAGGGAGTGGAGTCAGTGAGCTTCCTGATGTGGGTACCAGCAACTGAACTTTGGTCCTCCCGAGGTGGAGAAAGTGCTCTTAACGGATGAGCCATCTCTCTCCAGCCCTTGGGGAGGCGTTCGAAGCCCTTCATGACCCCACAAGTTCAGTCCAGAGGAAGTGAGGTGTCAGGACAGTGCTGGGGTCCTCTGACATGCTCAGCTGTCTGGAATGCACCACCAGTGGGCAGGCAGGAAGATGTGTCACCAAGGCTCACGGAACAAGGGGTCTTCTTGCCTGGAGTTGTCTTTCTTCCTTTTAAAAGATGGTTTGTTTTACTATTTCTGTGAAGGCATGTGTGTCTGTGTAAATGTATGTCATATGGATACAGGCACCTGAGGAGTCCAGAAGAGAGGATCAGAGCTCCTGGAGCTGGAGTTACAGGCAGTCATGAGCCATCCAACATGGGCACTGGGAACTGAACTTGGGGCTTCTGTAAGAACAGGAGGTGCTCTGAACCACCCAGTATGTCTCTTGCTTTTTGAGACAAGGACTCAATATAGAGCCAAAGCTGGACTTAAACTTAGCATAGCTCAGGCTAGATTCAACCTCTCCATCCCTCTGCCTCAGTTTCTTGAGTACTGAAATCACTGGTATCACTACCATGCCTGTTTATTTTTTAAAAACTAAATAAAGGTATTATTTACACACAACAAAGGCATTCTTTTGGGGTACAGCTCTATGAATTTTGACACACACACAGCCTTAGGATACAGCTGAGGTGTGGGCCTGCATTGCCATCTCCCCAAATCCAATCCACGAGTCACTTCGGCAGTTGGCCAATCCTGAGTCCCATGAGCCTCCTTTTTTTTTTTAATATTTCTTTTATTTTATGTGTGTGAGTGTTTTGCCTGCATGTATGTGTGTGCCCCACATGTATACCTACTACCCGAGGAGGGCAGAAAAGGATGTTAGATCTCCCGGAACTGAATTTCTGATGGCTGTGAGCCACCATATGGATGCTGGGAACCAAACCTAGGTCTTCTACAAGAATAGCAAATGCTCTTAACCACTGGACCACCTCTCCAGCACCCTCTTCTGTGTTTTCTAGCCTCATTTGCCAGAATATTATCTTAAACAAATGTACTTATTTATATTATTTATCTATCTATTTATTTATTTTTTCCAATACAAGATTTCTCTGTGTAACTCTGGCTGTCCTGGAACTCACTCTGTAGACCAGGCTGGCCTCGAACTCACAGAGATCCGCCTGCCTCTGCCCTCTGAGTGCTGGGATTAAAGGCGTATGCCACGATCACTCAGCACTATTTATTTTAAGGGAAGGTCTCTTGTAGCGTAGATTGTTCTTAACTTTCCTTTGTAGCAAGGATGACCTTGAACTCCTGATCCCCCTGCCTCCACCTCCCGAGTGCTAAAATGACAGGCCACTACTCTCCGTGTATGTGCTGCTGGGAATGGGACCCAGAACCTCCCGAGTACAAGGCAAGCCCTCTACCGACTGAGCTGCATACCCGGCCCTAGAATATCATTAGATGGACTGGGACAATGGACACTGGCCATGAGTGTCCAAGTCCTTCAGTCATCACACAGGGCCTGTGACAGCCAACTAGTTCACTGAGGACCTGCATCGAGTTTTACTTTGCCCTGGCCTCTTGTGGTCAGGACAACAAGGCTGTGATTGTTCCTGCATCCCCACCCTCCCCCGCCGCCGGGTGGGGGTCTGCTATCTATCAGGTTCCTGGTTGGTACCATGCTGTTTCTCTCCCGACCAGTGTCTCTGTATCCGGTGGCCTTTGTCACATCCCACCCATCATCCTGCCTTAGGGCCGTCATGTTTCTTCTGTCCCTTATCCTAGGCAGCTGCTTAGAAGTGACACCGCTGGGCTCTCCTTTCCCCACCCCACCTTAGTTCTGAGAGCTTTGTGTGGACACCACCCAGCAGCATCCCCAAAGGACTCAGTTCACACAGGTACGTGTCCGGACACCACACTGGGGCACTGCAGGCGTGACTTTTCTTTTTCCTACCCCCTATTCCCCTTATCTTCCCTCCCTCCCACCCTTCTCTCTCCTTTTCACATTTTTTGAGACATGGTCTCACTATGTAGCCCAGATCGGCCTTGACCTTGCAATCTTCCTGACTCAGTCATCCAAGCAGCTGGGATGACAGATCCTCACTACCAGGCTTCACTGTTGTTTTCTGGGGTGTGTGTGTGTGTGTGTGTGTGTGTGTGTGTGTGTGTGTGTGTGTGTCTGCACTCCTGCTCTCACAGATGCGTTTGTAGGTGTGTGTGCAGAAGAAGGCCAGAGGTTAACCTTGATTGTCATTACAGACCTACACCCCTCCAGGCACACCCCTCCAGGCACACCCCTCCAGGCACACCCCTCCAGGCACACCCCTCCAGGCACCGGGGACACTAGGAGAGATGGAATAGCAGAGGGAACCTAACTGGGATTATCAATCGATACCTTTAATAAATCTATTAAAATACACCTGGAAAGCAGGGTGGTGGTGGCACACGCCTTTAATCCCAGCACTCAGGAGGCAGAGGCAGGTGGATCTCTGTGAGTTTGAGGCCAGCTTGGTCTACAGAGTGAGTTTCAAGCCAATCAGGGCTACATAGTGAGATCCTGTCTAAAAAAGTGACATTTCTTTTTTTCTTTTTTTTTTTTTCCTTTTGGTTTTTTGAGACAGGGTTTCTCTGTGTAGCGTTAGAGCCTGTCCTGGATCTCACTCAGTAGACCAGGCTGGCCTTGAACTCACAGAGATCCACCTGGCTCTGCCTCCCGAGTGCTGGGATTAAAGGCGTGCGCCACTGCCGCCCAGCTAAAAAGTGACATTTCTAGTCTCCATCCTTCCTCATGATCCTGTGCTGTTTGCAGGTGCCCACACAGGGGAGCTTCTCTGTTCCCTGTGTGCCCACGTGGCTGAAGTAAAGTCTGGGACCATGTAGCTCTGGAGTTAGACCTTGCAGGACTCTCTGTTTGGGGTTTCTTGACCCTGGGGCTGGCGTGCATGAAGGCGTGTGTCTGTAGGGTGTAGGTCTGTAAGGATGGCATTCCTGAAGCCAGCATGGGCACTTTCCTCGGACGTCAGGAGTGTCTCCAAACCCTCTGCCCCCTCTTCTCTTCCCCTTTACTGTCTCCTCACTCTACCAACGGTTGATCTGGCTCCCCTTTGCAGACCTCCAGGGACTGTGGCTCCCAAGAGGCCCGAAGCCAGGGAGAAAGACCCGGGGCTGGAACTTAAAGTCATTAAACCCCTTGAATCTCACACTGAAGGAGGCCATTAAAATGTCAGGCCTTTTAATCTCATTGGGGCTGGGGGTAATTTATTTAGCTGAGCTGAACAGGTGAGGGCTAATTCAATTGGACTTGAGGTGTTTTTTGGTGCCCAAATTTGCTAAGTGTCATGAAGGTGTATGAGGTCACTATTCTGGGGGTGACGGCTGTCATGAAGGTGACGGGGTGCTGGAGGCTTTGCGAGGCTGGGGCTGGGTAGTTCTAGCTCCTTTCACTGCTTCTGTTTCTATTAGCCTGTGGGTCTGCCTAGGCCCAAAGGAGTCTTGCAAAGTCTCAGGCCTGAAGGTTACTTGCAACTTCTATATTTGCATCTGTGCATGGGAAGCCCTGCTGGCCTTCCTCTGGGTGTGGCTGGGCAAGCTCCCATGGTTGCACTGGTGTCTCAGAGAAGGTGACTCACAGTCAACCAGCTGCTAGGGCTCGGGCAAGCAACTGGGCTCACCCATAGGTTATTGCAAATGGAAGAGTGAGGTGGTGGTCCACGCAGGATGGTGGGGTGTGAACACCCCTCTCAGGGGGGTTCAGACCCTCAGCTGTCTGGGTCCCTCCCTTCCTGAGCACTGTGTCTTCCCAGCTTGGGATGGGTAGATGGGCAAGGGAGGCTGTAGCTGTGACACTGCCCTCTGGTCACTTGCAATGCTGGCACACAGTCCAGGCTGTAAGAGGATGATGAACAGAGATCTGATTTCGTATGGGCCATGATGGGGGGAGGGGAACATCACTTGGAAGACCAGGCAAGGAAGGGCCCAGGTGGAACATCTGGGTCACAGCTGTCTTAGGGCCCTTGCTCTCATGCCCACACTTACCCAGACACCAAGGGTGCTGGTTTCCAGCATGGTATGGGTGTGGCCTCAGCCTGCAGGAGCTTGCCCAGCCTCCTGGCATCTGAAGACCCATGCAGAAGCCTAGAACAACCTGAAGTTGCTCTCAAACTGCAGCGCTGTGGGTGGAACCCAGGGACCCTTGTATGCTGAGAAATGACTGCCACTCAGCCATTTCCCAGTTATATAGGCTACAGGGAGCATTCAGCAGGTGCATATTTATTGCAGGATGGGTGAGTGAGGACCAGGCTGCTGCTCTTTTTGTTTCTCCCTGGGGCCAGCTGCCTGGCAGTGAGTGTCCTTCTGGGGCTGTGGGTGGCACTTCCTCCCCTGCTAGCACACTTCCACATCCGTTCATGGAGCTTCCCACACCTGCCCTCCCTGTAGGCTTTCCACATTTCTCTACCTTCCCCCAGCCTGCCTTTTCCTTGCACGTCAGCCAAAATCCAATTCCCCCAAGATTCTGCCTCATCAAATATCCTTCGTCCTCATTACCATAATTTTGCATTTGTAGGTTAGGCCGCACCTGGGGTTTCCGCAGCTCACTGCTAACTTTCTGGCACCCACAGAACTTCAATGCCAAAAGCCTTTCCCTCCCTGGCCTGCTCCTGCTCCGAGAGGTAGGAAGTGGAAGGGAAGAGAAGGTATCTAGGGACGGGTGGCCAGGAGGCCATCCCTGATCACACTTGAAACATGATGGTTTCTAGGCTCCTCAATCACTCGGCAGAACTGTTGGCCATTGAGTAGTGGGGCAGAGGCCACACCCCCACTGTAGGGAAGGCAGCTACCCTCTTCCATCTGCATGCATCCCTCCATCTTTTTGAAGATTGGGTCTCCAGAGATCAGTGGGCTTGGATGAGAGGTTGCTGGGAAATCGGAGTGGATTTATGCTTGGGAATGGCATCTGAACCTCCCCAGCAGGAGGAAGGAAGCTTGGGATGGATGGATCTCTTATAATAATAATAATAATAATAATAATAATAATAATAATAATAATAATAATAATTTATTGTTGTTGTTGGTTGTCTTTATTCTTTGCTCTTTTGGGGGGCCCACCACCCAGCTCCCAAATAAATCACACATGGAGGCTTATTCTCTCTTATAAATGCCTGACCTTAGCTTGGCTTGTTTCTTGCTAGCTTTTCTCAACTTTAAATTATCCTGTCTATCTTTTTTCCTCTGGGCTTTTACCTTTCTCTATTTCTGTATATCTTTTCTTTCCTTCTTATTCCATGTCTCGCTGTGTGGCTGGTTGGCTGGCCCCTGGAGTCCTCCTTCCCTCCTTTTCTCGTTCTTTGATTTCCTTTCTCTCTTTTTCTCCTTCTATTTATTCTCTCTGTCTACCAGCCCCATCTATCATTTCCCCTGCCTTGCTATTGGTCATTCAGCTGCTTATTAGACCAATCAGGTGTTTTAGACAGGCAAAGTAACACAGCTCCACAGAGTTAATCAAAAGCAACATAAAAGAATGTGACACATCTTTGCATCATTAAAACAAATGTTCCACAGCATAAACAAATGTAACACATCTTAAAATAATATCCCACAACAATAATTATTATTTTTAAAAGCAGAATCTCATGTAGCCCAAGCTGGCCTTGAAGTTGCTATGGTGCCAATGGTGACCTTGAACTTCTGATCCTCTTTCCTCTACTTCCTGGATGCTGAGATTATTGGCATGCACCACAGTGGTGGTTGGAATAAAAATGGCCCCCAAAGGTCTGTAGGGAGTGGCACTATTAGGAGGTATGGCCTTGTTGAAGTAGATGTAGTCTTGTTGGAGGAAGTGTGTGACTGGGAACTGGCTTTGATGTCTCAGGTATTCAAGCAAGACCCAGTGGTTCATTCTCTCTTCCTTCTGCCTGTCAATCTGGATGTAGAACTCTCAGCTCCTTCTCTAGCACCATGCCTGCCTGCATGCTGCCATGCTTCCTTCCATGATGACAATGGACTAAACCTCTGAACTGTAAGTCAGCCCAATTAAGTGTTTTCCTTTATAAGAGTTGCCGTGGTCATGGTGCCTCTTCACAGCAATAGAAACCCTAAGACAGCCACTATACCTGGGCTATGCAGTGCTGGGAATGGAACCAAGGGCTTTGCATATGGTAAACCAGCACTCTACCAACCACCAGCTTCATGTTACCAATGTGGTTGGGACGTCTTGCTCCATCCAACTGGAAATCACAACTAAACAGGGTAAGCTTATGTAGGATAGAGGACAGTCCCAGGACCTTGAGTACCAAAGGCTTATGTGCTGAGCTAACAGATCAGATCTAGAGACTCATAGCGCCAAGCTCTGAGAGCTAGAGGCGTACGGCTCTAGCAGCCGGAGACTAACGGCTGTTGGCGTTTGTGGTAGAGGCTCCTCGTGTTCCTCAGTGGAGTAGACGGTGACAGCAGTAGCAGCAGCAGTGTCTGCCAGCATCGCAGGTGGGCTTGGGTACTGAGATGCCCACTTACAGGCCCAGGAGTCCCAGCCTCTCAGATCTATGGTATCTAGACCCCGAGCCCTTAAGGCTCAGCAGTTTCCCGGCAGCTTCTCACGACCGGGCCATAAGCTTTCTTGTCTTTGGTTTTTCGTGGCTTTCTCATCCTTCAGTCTCAGCTCTGCCTTCTCCTTAACTTCTCCTGTCACCAATGGTTGGGGTCTGGGCTGAGTTTTTCTAGGTCCTTGGCCTCTTGGCCGAAGAATTCAGAATAAGGATTCAGCCAGGTTTGTAGAAGAAGCAAAACACTTTTATTCAGAGTGAAGTGGTAGCACAGGCTATGGAGGGGCCACACTGTCAGTATTGACAAGCCACATGAGTCAGAGTACTCAGGGGCCCAGGGTGCGGCCTGTGTTTCTTTATGGGACCTAAAGGGTGGAAGACTAGGTTACTAAGGGGCATAGTTGGGTAGTACTCTGTTTTGATTGACAGGTTAGGTCATATAATCATTCTCTGCTTTACATATCCTTTCCCATAATGCATCTGATTTTAATAATATGCATGCCCAATTATGCATAGGCATAAGATGGTAAATAGGGGATTCTCCCTAAAAGGTTTCCAGAGGATACAAATTTTGCCTTACTGAGCACACATTTAAAACCAGTTCAGGCCAGATCAGCCTTCTAGTCTTCATGTGTGGATAGTTGGGAAAACACTGGAAGAGAAGCTGTCTAATTTGATTGTTATGAGGGCCAGGATACTTATCCTGTTGTTAAAAGATGGGAGTATGTGTCACCTGATGCAAGTGTATGGGGGGTGCGTGTCAAAGCATTCCAAGGCTGCTAAATGCATTGTCTGGAGAGAGGTGTGTGCACAGTGTATGCATGTGAAGGAACTAGACTGCCAAGTGCTTTATTACAGGGGGTGCCTCAAACCGAATGGGGGAGGTTCTAGTCTCCTTCTGCTTGTTCACCTCACCAACAACCCTTGTCTCCATCATTTCTCTCCTGGCTTTTGCCTAGGACTCTTCATTTTTTTAAAAAGACTTATTCCTTTGCATTGGTGTTTTGCTTACGTTTGTGTCTGTGTAAGGATGTCGGATCCCCTGGAACTGAACTTACAGACAGCTATGAACTGCCATGTGGGTGCTGGGAATTGAACCTGAGTCCTCTGGAAGAGCAACCAGTGCTCTTAACCACTGAGCCATCTCTCCAGCCCCTTGTCCAGGACATTTAGTCATTCATCCACTCACTGCTGCTTCCTTCCCTTATGTCACCAGCCTGCTTTCTCTTCTGAGCAGTCTGATGACTCAGCAGGCTTTTGTTGAGTCTAACGCTGTAGCACAAGGTGGGCAGCTCAGGAGCGCTTCTCTTGGCTAACTAGAACAGTGAGCCAAACATCCTACTTACATAGCCAGAGAAGGGGTGTAACAAGGATATTTGCACTAATCCAAGCAAGTGTCTCATGCAAATGAAGGATTATATCTATACCAATCACAGCATAGAATGCTTCATGCAAATGAAGGGCTATAACTACACCAATCACAGCACAGTGCTGCATGCAATTGAAGGCTTGCGCTTGCACTAACCATAAGCCTCCTGCTGAGCTTGCTGGAGGGGCCCTTCCCGTTTGGCATGGGTGGAAATGGCTTCAGTGTCATGGAGACTTCATTGAGGCATGTGTTGGCATCAAGTGCAAACTGGAATCGTGGTGGCTGGACAGCCCCTTCAGCAGCAAGCCGTTGTAGGTGCTGTGCAGCTTCCTAATGCCTCTGTGCAGAGTTCAAAGCAGTGCAGCCTACTGCTTGGCTGGCCGTCCTCAGCTCAAGACAGCTGAGCAGCAGAGGAGGGTCTAGAAACTGTCACTGAAAGAGTCAAATTGCCTGGACCCCAACGTCTTGGCATATTTAAAGGCAAAATATACCTTAAAATTAACACTTACACGATTGAACAACATTGAGCAGTGTTCTGCTCTTAGCCAATATTATCGTTTTATCTCTCTCACTGGGACCACGGGAAGCTGTCACAAGGAGGAATGGGCAGGAAGACACACGGAAGAAAGGCAGGATTGTCAGCCGACCCCTGAGGTCAGAAACACTGTTGTTTTTTTCCAAGGTTCCCAGCCCCGCTTCTAGGAGAGGGTGGGAACCTCTGGCCAAGGATGTTATTCTGCTTCTCTGGCCTCCCCATTCTCTCCCTACCCCCACCCCTTTCCTCCATCTGTCCTTTCCCCTCTCCCCTTTCTGTTCCCTCCAACCTCCCCTCTCCTTTCTCCTCCCCTCCTTCTCTTCTTTCCCCCTTTCCCCCCACGTCATTATCCTTCCCATCTGCCCACCTCCCTGTACGCGTGCCCCGCCCCTAGCCCCAGCCCCAAGCCAGTCTTTGCCTGCTCAGCATGGGGAGGCCGCTGAGCTGGGCTCCCAGGCTCCGGGGTGAGCAAGCCTGGAAATTCCCCCACTTCTGTGGAGCTCTGCTCAGTGGGAGAGTGAGAAGACAAACACAGCAACCCACGTTCGCATGTGCAGTGAGCGCTGAGCGGCCAGCAGCGAGGGCCAGCGGGACTCATTTGGATGGGGCGGGGGTGGGAGGGGCGGGGGTGGGAGGGGCGCCCAGAGGACCAGAGAGAAGGCACGCTGGCTGGGAGGGGAAGCTGGAGTCCTTCAGGTTGTAGGGTGGGTGGGAGACTCTATGCCAGTTTGTATGGAGGTCACTGGAGGCCGGCTGGGGACGCAGCACAGGAAGACCAGGCCCGTGAGTGTGGTTCACAGCATGTGTCCATTCTGCCATGCCCCTCCCCCAAGCCTTCCCTTGCCAGACAAGGACTTGTCAGCCCATCTGAGATTGGGAGGGAAGTGGCGTCAGGGGACAGGGGTTTAATGAGAAAGATGATCCCCTCCCCAAGTCACCTCCCGCTTCTCCAAACACTTGAAGCTTATTACTCACCCAGGAGCCTGCTCTGGCTTCACAGACCCTTGGGGACTGGGTGTTATTTAACTCACCCTACAGACTCATTACTTCATTACTTCATTAGCGAAGTCACACGGTGGGGACCCAGGGGCCTCTCCTCTGTAAAAGGCCTTGCAAACATCCATCATCAAAAATTAATTAAACGCTTCCTTCTCTGGGTGTCTCCTAGCTGCAAGGTCCCCCTTCTGAGCCAGCCGGAGAACAGTCCTGTCGATCTGCAGGCACCGCTTCCTGCCCCCCCCCCCCCCCCCCCGAATCTGGGGTGCTCTGGGAGTGGAGCTGGTTTATGAGGTAGCACGATGGGCATCAGACATAGGGCTGAGCGGAGACATGACCTCAGGTAGTAACATCGAGTGCCAGTCTCCCGTGGAGGTTGGGTTTCCAGGCAGAATGAATAACGTGAGACGTTCATGCTTATGTTTCTGTCCCGATGGCTCATGGGCCTGTGAGAGGGATCACACGCTGCCCAAGGAACCAGAACCTAGTATGTCCATCAGTCTCCAGGAGACCTAAACTCCTAGTCTTTCTCCCAGCCTTGAACTGGGGTACAGTGAACCCCAGTGTAAGTGAGTGGTGTGTAGGGCTGGAATGCATCCCAGTCACCTTCTCTTGAAAGCCTCTCCAGGGCACCACCACTCTATCTGCAGGGTCTACATGTGTTCATCACAGGCCCTGGGCAAAATACTAGTTTCCAGAGATGTTGTGCCCGCCTCGTTGCTAACAAGAAGGTGGCTAGAAAGGGCCACATGACATCAATAAATAAACCATGTAGGTACCAGTGAAGAAGTAGGGATTAAAAAACGCTGACTGTAATTAAAAGTGCAGACCACCATACCTAGCTTTTTAAGACATGAGCACCGGGGATTGAACTCAGGTCCTCATGCTGGTGTGGAAAGTAGTTTACTGACTGAGTCGTTGACCACTGTAATCATTTAAATTTCATTTTATTTTGCATGTGTGTGTGTGTGTGTGTGTGTGTGTGTGTGTGCATGTGCACATGTCTGTCTGTGCATGTGTGTGTATGGATGCCCCTGGAGTCCAGAAGAGGGCATTAGATCCCTTGGAGCTAGAATTACAGGTGTATGTGAGCCGCCCTGTCTGAGCACTGGGATCCAAACTCTGGTCTTCTGATAGAGCAGTAAATGCTCATAACTGCTAAGCCATCTCTTCAGGTCCCCCTAACTTTGCTCTTTTTGGGAGCTTACTCTGTGGTCCAGGCTAGCCTTGAGCTTTCAATCCTCCTGCCTCAGCCTCCCAAGTTCTGGGGTGACAAGCGCGAGTCTCCTTCTCTCTCGTGTCATGGGTTGGCTCATGGACAGTGCTCCAGGATGATCCTTACTAACTGCACAATAAGCTGAAGTAAGGGTCCAGGCATAGCTCAGGATCCGAGACTCGGCACATCTTTCTGGACCACATCCAACCCCCTGGTTTTTGTTTGTTTGTTTGTTTTGTTTTGTTTTGTTTTTTGAGACAGGGTTTCTCTGTGTAGCTTTGGCACCTTTCCTGGAACTCACTCTGTAGCCCAGGCTGGTCTCAAACTCACAGAGATTTGCCTGCCTCCCGAGTGCTGGGATTAAAGGTGTGTGCCACCACCGCCTGGCCATCCAACCCCCTGTAGGCAGTGGATGCTTGATGCCTGATGTCACAACTCAGAGAGACAGGTGATCCAGTGGTGGTGGGCAGAGCCAGACTCTACAGGGCAGGGGGGCTGGATGCGAAGCCCACACCATGGACTTAGCAGAGGCTGGCCCATCTTGTCTCACTAGCTCAGTGGTTCTCAACCTTCCTGATGCTGCGACCCTTTAATACAGTTCCTCATGTTGTAGTGACCCCCCCCCCAGCCATAAAATCATTTTCGTTGCTACTTCATAACTGTAATTCTGCTGCTGTTATGGATAGTGATGTCAATATTTTTGGAGACAGAGGGTTGCCCAAGGGGCCGAGACCCACAGGTTGGGAACTGCTGCTCTAGACTAACAGCCCCGGCTGCTGTTGCCAGGGACAGCTGCAGAGATGGAGAGGTGGATTACAGGGTGGCCAGGATAAAGCTGGGAGCCAGAGCAAGATGCTGGCAGCATGGAACAGGATGGAAGCCCAGGGAGGGGGCGTGGCTGGAGTCTAGGCTTTTGAGGGAAGATGTTGACCATTTTTATTTTTTTTTAAGGATTTGGGATGGAGTCAAGAAAAGAGGCTTGCTTCCAGCCTTCTGGGGGGCCTGTGGAGGGCCAGGGTTTCTCTTACCTTGTTGGCAGGATAATGGAGGAACCAGGAACCAAGCAAGAAGAGAAGAAGAATGGGGGTGGGGGTGGGGTGGGAGTGGGGGTCCAGGAGGCCTGTGGGAAAAGTAGATCTCAGTGTATCACGGCAAGCCCTGCTCTTTGAGTGGATTCCAAATGAGGCTGGTGGAGGACCCAGGTGGGAGCACCTGCACCCAGAGCACAGTTAGATGGAAAGAGACAGAAAGGTGTACGATCACAGTCAAGCCAGGCACGGGGCGGGCCATGAAGAACTCTGTAGGCTGAGGCAGGAGAATTGTGACTTCAAGGCAATCTTAGGAAAGTTAGTGGTGTTCTGCCTCAACACAAAAATTAAAGAGGTGGCTGGGGTGTGGCTCAGTGGTAGAGCACCTGCCTAGAATCCCCCAGTGAGGGGCTGGGGTGTGGCTCAGTGGTAGAGCACCTGCCTAGAACCCCCAGTGAGGGGCTGGGGTGTGGCTCAGTGGTAGAGCACCTGCCTAGAATCTCCCAGTGAGGGGCTGGGG
>CABHPP010118743.1:0-37492 GCA_902168425.1 Peromyscus attwateri
GAGCCACCATGTGGGTGCTGGGAATTGAACTCAGGACCTCTGGAAGAACAGCCAGTGTTCTTAACCTCTGAGCCATCTCTCCAGCCCCCATCACTACCACCCTTATTGCAACCAACCTGACATCACTGAAGTGAAGAATGGGGTATCACTCAGTTTCTGACGCTGGCACACATGGCTTCTCCACATTCTATCTGAAGCATCTGGAAAGCAAGCTCTTGCTGCTCTGCGCATCTGTCTGTGCATCAGCTCTAGCTCTGTCTTGGATGCAGCACTGTGACAATGAGCAGAGATTTAGATACCAGACAGACTGTGAATGTCACATCTCAGAACCTCAACTTCCTCACCTCTTAAATGGACTGTCCTTACGCAGCTCTCAGAGTCCCCTCTGCATAGCTGCACTGTGTTCATTGGTGTAGTCACAAATCAGTAGATGTTGAAGAATAGACTTTAATGCTGAACTGGCTCTTGTGGCTTGTTTTGAAGTACTGGGTCACTGTTTGACCTCTGTGTTGCCACTGTTTGGGGCTAGAATCCTTTTTTTCTTTTTCCTTTTTTTGTTTTTTTTTTTGAGACAGTTTCTCTATGTAGCTTTGGAGCCTGTCCTGGAACTCAGTCTGTGGACCAGGCTGGCCTCGAACTCAGAGATCTACCTGCCTTACCTCCTAAGTGCTAAGATTAAAGGTACACCACCACCGCCTGGCTTACTAGAACCCTTCTTACAGTGACTTTGGATGAGTTTGACTTTGATCATTTTATTTTCTTTTTTAAAAGGCAGTTTAATTAAAAATTTTTTCATTGTTTTGTTTGTTTGGTACAAGAACTTACCCTGTAGCCTTGGTTGTCTTGGAACTCTATGTAGACCAGGTTGGCCTCACTCAGAAACTCCTCTGCCTTTTCCTCCTGAGTGTTGGGATTAAAGGCTTGGACCACTGTTCTAGTTAGGGTTACTATTGCTATGATAAACACCATGACCTTTGGGGTTGGGGGTTACTTAACTTCCACATTATAGTCTATCACTGAAGGAAGTCATGGCAGGAACTCAAACAGGCAGGAACCTGGAAGCAGGAGCTGATGCAGAGGTCATGGAGGGGTGCTGCATGTTGATTTGCTCCTCATGGCTTGGTCAGCCTGCTTCCTTATAGAACCCAGGACCACCAGCCCAGAGGTGGCCACACCCACAATGGACTGGACCCTTCCCTATCAATCACTAATTAAGAAAATGCCCAACAGGTTTGCCTACAGCCAGATCTTATGGAGACATTTTCTCAGTTGAGGTTCCCTCCTCTCAGATGACTTTACCCTGTATCAGCTTGACATAAAATGAGCCAGCACAGGCCAAATTTATTTTTTTTAATGTATGCATGTCTATGCTAAGGCCAGAAGAGTGTGTTGGATCCTCTAGTATTGGGAGTTACAGGAAGTTGTAATTTGCCTGACATGGGTGCCAGGAACCAAATCAGGACCTCTGGAAGAGCAGCAAGTGCTCTTAACCACTGAGCCATCTCCAGCCTCATCATTTTCACTGCTTACTTTACTCTGGAGTAGGATAGTACCTGCCTTTGCTCCCCACCTCCACTCTATCCCCACTTGCTTCTCTTGTCTCTATTGTCCTCCTCTAAGTGTGTGGTCCTGTCCTCATGTGAACTCCTGAGGGTCATTCTTTAGAGACCTTAAGTTACCGTGCTCTGGCCCCTGCCTTCTTTGGTCTTAAGGTCTCCACAGCAATAATAAGTAATGAATAAAACAAATACTGTCTGTTGAGTGAGACTGATTTAGTCTCTGTGCACAGGAGCTCAGAGTCCATCAGGAGCAGGTCATCTTTGAGTCATATCTGTCTGCTGTGTAAGGAGGGGGACAGGAGGGAGTCTGTGAGAGCTCAGCAAAGAGTGGGGATCTGGGCTTTAGCCAGAAAGGTGGGTGCTGAGGCTATTGGGGGAGCATCAGTGAGCTTGATGGGTGATAAGGGTTGAGGAAGCAATGAGAGGACAGAGGGTGCAGAAAGTTCAGTGTCTTTGAAGTGGGAGTGGAATGTCATTCAGATGAGACTATCTTTGGGGAGCAACATGGAGACCTAAGGAACTGGCTCCACCCACACATGCAGGGGAGCACCCTCCAAGAGGCTTCTGCTGCAGGAAATGGGACCTCAGGAGAAGCTATGGATTGTTCTGGTGGTGCTCACCCTGTATTCTCTTCAAGCTCTCCTGTACAATAAATCCAAGGAGCCTGAGAACCTTGAACCTGGAGAAGAAGTTCAGGCCTCTGCAGCACACGTGTCTTGTAGAGGGTGAAGCATCAGGGCTGCTACCACCTTGGGCTGTGACACAGACCTTGAGTCCCTATACTGGATAGTCAGGTAGCCAGTGCAGGTCAGCCACCAGGATCATGGTTAACAGGAGTCTCCAGTTTCTTAAAAGGTTCTGTTTCCAAAGCCTTTGACTCTGTTAATAGGAATTCAATGGGAGTAGTAGTATTGTCAATCATGGCCTAATCTCAGGTAAGATTATAGAAACTTGGTTGACTCATGTAGCTATATGCCAGCACTAACTTCAGTCTAAGCTACCATCCTGATTCAGACTTTGGAGCTCCTTGGGGCTGGGCAGGAACCTGGGGGAGAAGGCAGGTAAGCACAGAGAAGCCCTGGGGACAGGCAGGAGCAGGAGTCCTGGGACAATTATACTTTGCTGTAGTTGCTACCCAGTTGCCAGCCTCCTTGCCTGGAATCCCTGAGATTGCTTTTGGCCAGATTCCAGTGACACTTCTGGAATCTCTAGGGTGTCACCCAAGGTATCAGAAGCAGGTGCATCATTACCTAATATGTACCCATTGGATTTAGAAGATGTTCGTGGTTACTGTGCATGTATGTCATTGGCAATTCAGAGGCCATTGAAGAGCTTAGTGTATGAATCAGGCACTTACTGCTAATCTCTCCCCACACTCTAGACATAGCATCCTGCCTAGGAGTGGAGACTCAGCACCAAGTTTATAACTTTCAGGATCCACAAGTCCTGGTGTCAGTAGAAAGCACTTGTGTTACCACTTACCTGCGTTAGTTCGGGAACTCCCGAGGCCATGATGTTAACCTATGGGAGTGCATCAGCTCTCTCTGCTGCCCTCCATGGTGCTGTTCCTCCCATTTCTGAAGGGGAGGCAGAGGTAGAAGCAGAGGGCTGAGACCTGCTGTCCTTGTTGACATAGGGTGCAGCTTGGTTTGTTCATCTTGAGCTGATACACAGATATTCAGGCACGTCTCTGTTCTACATTTTGGAGCAACACAGCAGGCCCTAAATTAGGAGCAGAGCACAGACTTCACTGAATCCATGCACAACAGGTCTCTGGGCTTGTGAAAACTTTTCCTCTCTAAATTTGGTAGATACCTTGTGCATTTTCTATTTTTTTTTAAACTGTCAGCTATTTGATTTTTTTTTTTTTTAATTTTTGACTCACATTTTAAAGTGAGAGAAAAACACTTGCTCATTTTGAGTGCTTTTCTGAAAAAAAAAATCACAGATGGGGATAACTTCATTTCAAAAATAAAAATACAGCTTCCCAATATTCTGCAATACGGCTTTGTTCTCTAAATTACAAAATCAAGGCAGCTTGAGAGCCGTGCAGAGCTGGAATGGCAGCAGAAGGCATGGAACTGGAGGCACACTTAGTTCAGCGACTTGCCGTTTTTCTTCACTGGGAACCTATTGGAACTTAAATTATGCACAATAAATGTCACATCTTCCCCCATTTATCTTAGTAACTTAGGAATCCTGTATATTGGGAAAAGCTCTTTGTACATCAAAGCTCCTTAACAATGTGAGTTGTCTCATCTTCTCGTGGGAGGAAATGTCAGCTTGATTGATGTGATCTGGGGAGTGAAGGCTGCTCTGAGGAGAGCCCCAGTGCACAGTCTTCTCTCTTCTGCCTCAACTCTGATTGCTTGCTCTGTGGAAAGCCCTTTTAGGGCAGCCTCTTCATATTAGCACCTGACATCTACCCCATGAGTCACTGTTAGAAACACACCACCACCAGGAACAGAACCCACATGAAGCCTAGTGACTCATTGTAGCTGAATCTCCTGCCCATCCAGAACAAGGAAGGAACAGGTATGCAAGAAGATGTTCTTCAAAACTTAACCCAAGGTGACCCCATGTCCTGTCCTGATCCCTTAGAACTAACACAGGAGCTTGGTCTTGGGAACTTGACAGTAGCTGCTGGGACTTACCCTGATGTGAGTGTCCAGCTGGAGCAGCACTCCCCACCACCACACTCCAGTGCAGGAGCTAGGTGATATAGAGGGTGTCACCCTAGTGGCCAAGGCCAGGAGCCCAACAAAGTCAGGAACTGAAGCTTCTGCTCCACCAGATTGGAAGACTCACCTCCCTCCCTCTCTTGTAAGTCTCATGTGGGCCATTCTGACCTTGGTCTCTGTGTAGTCCAGGATGATGTTGAACTCCTGGGCCTTCTTGCCTCTGTATTCCTAATGCTGGGATCACAGGTGTGCACACAGGTATATACTGACAAGTGTGTGCCACCAGTGCTGCTCTGAACTAGTTTCTTCATCATCAGTAGTTAGGAGTAACAGTTCCTAGCTTAGCATAAGGAGTTAGGAGGGTACCAGAAAGTAAACTAAAATTCTACATAAACCTTATTTGTGGCCTCAATGAGAGATATTTTTGTTAGTGAGCTTCAGAGAGGTGGGAATCATTTATGGGTCCCAGTCCACACACACACACTATATATATGTGTGTATATGTATGTGTATATATGCATATACATATATGTGTATATATATATCCATAGAAGTACCAGATGCCTGATCCAGTCCTTGGAGGAGCTTCCCTTAGCACAAAGCTGGCAGCTGGTGCTTTCTTCATCAGGGAGCTGCTGCCCTCTGCTGGTCGAGACAGTGTTAGCAGCTTAGTGCCTACCTTGGAAGTCCTGGAAGAGACCAAGGTGATGGGGAGGTGATTGGATTTCTGTTTTCACAAAAGCATCCTGGGAGCAGAAATCTCTTGAGATCAGAAGCTGAGCCCTACCCCTATAAGCTGACAGAATCTTTACACACTCGCAAACCCACTGTAAAATCCTGGACAGAAACCTCTTATCAGCCTTTTGAGTGGGGGTGAGGTCATTAGGATGCATAGACATGCCCTGTCCCTGACCTTTGGCCTTGTCTCTCACCTGCTGCCAGAGATGGGGGAGTGGGAGGAAGAAGAAGGGAGAGCAGGAAACAGTGAATGGAAACAGGGCAGGTGTGTGTCTTTGTGTGTGTGTGTGTGTGTGTGTGTGTGTACACACAAGTTTGCATTTCTTGACAGACCTGGCCCAGTCACCCTCACAAAGCAGAACAGGTCTCTGCCCTATGGGGTTCTGGGAAAATGCAATGGCTGCCTCTAAGGCATGGCTGATGGTTCTGTGTCTGGCTCAAGGATGAGACTTTTGGGCTCAGGTCTTCACAGGAGACCCATCTGGCCTTCAGCCAGACATCTTGTTTGTGACTGTGAAGGTTTTTTTTTCCCAATTAATTGATGGATCGGTTGATTGATTGGGAACCGAATTCGCCACCTCGGCCACCGCAGGCCGGACGCCTAACCTCAGAGCCACCTCTCCGGGTCGCTGTGACTGTGAAGTTTTGATAAACATGACCCATGTCCTTGGAAAAACATATCCCATGTACTCCTTGTGGTTTATTACTATTTTGATGTAGAAATCAAGTCTCA
Source organism: Peromyscus attwateri (assembly GCA_902168425.1). NCBI lineage: Eukaryota > Metazoa > Chordata > Mammalia > Rodentia > Cricetidae > Peromyscus > Peromyscus attwateri. The sequence goes on from CABHPP010118743.1 coordinate 5,712, forward strand.
ACTTAGAAGAGAAGCAATAGTGTCCCCTGTACTGGTGAAGCAGGAAACTTAGGCTGACCAAGGCTTACCAAGGCTTTTGGTCTGAGCACGTGGCTATGTCTGCTCTCAGGTCTGAGCTGTCTTGGTTCTCCCAGGGCAGAAGCCAAGCTCACAAGTTCTTTTGGGAGACAGACTCGATCTGGCAGCTTTTGCCCTAGCTTCTCTCTGAGCTGGAATGTCCGGCTGACCCTTATTTAGTGATCTCTGTCCCTCTCAGCCCTTCTGTCAACCATCTGCAGGAGTCATCGTAAGAACCCAGCAGAAGCAGGCAGATCTCCGAGTTTGAGGAGAGGTTGGTCTATAGAGCGAGTTCCAGGATTACAAGGTTACACATAGAAAAATCAAAACGAAAACAAACAAAAAATGCCAGCATCTGTCTGATACTACTCTAGTGAAACTTCCCATGATTCCTCTCGAAATGTGAGAGCCTCTCTAAACCTTACCTAGATGCTGAAGCCAGCCAGGGGGCCTAAGGCCCCCTTATGCCTCCTTGTGATCTCATATGCCATTTCTCCTTAGACTAACCCTTTCCTGTGCTGCCTGTTGAGGCTGATGTGTCTATGCTTCCATTCCCTGAACTGTGAGTGAAGCCTCATTGGGACGTGAGGTTTTGGATATAATCAAGCTGAGAGGCTTTTAAAATTCTTTATTTATTATGTGTATGGGTATTTTGTTTGCATTATGTCTGTGTATCACCTATGTGTCTAGTGCTTGTAGGGCAGCCAGGTTTCAGTTAACTGCCAAACCATCTCTCCAGTCCCTAGTTGAGGGTCTTGAGATGATAACGTGGTTATCTGGAGCCCCTGATAGCGTGGAAAGTAATTTTGTTGTAGAGGTAAAGGGAGAAAAACAGAGGAGCAGATGAGATGGAGACTGAGAGGGCCGCTGCAGTGATGTCCTTTAGTTGTCTCTGTGGCTAGAAGGCAGAAGGAAGGACCTTAGAACTTCTGGAAGGTGCCTAGGGGAGCCCCACAGTGAGGCTGGTTGTGAACATCTGGTATCCTGAGCTGAGGGAGAGTACACTTCTGTTGCTGAAAGTCATAAAGTCTGGCAATTGGTTACAGTAGCTGGATGACCAGTATACCAACCAGCCCTCTTTCTCTGGGTGCCTCTGTGTTTTTTGACACTAGCTCTTTACCAGGGATATTTTTTATTTCATTTTTGAGATTATAAAAATTATAACATTTCTCCTTTCCCTTTCCTCACTCAAACCCTCCCATGTACTCCTCCCCGCTCTTCTTCAAGTTTATGGCCTCCTTTTTAACTAATTGTTATTGCATGTATATATGTATGTATATATGTGTATAAATATAAATAATCCTAAATATAACCTGTTCAGTCTGTATAATGCTACCTTTTTATATGTTTTCAGGGCTGACCGTTTGGCACTGGACAACCAATTGGTGTGCCCTTCCCTAGGGAAGACAGCCTCTGCCATTCCCAGCTTTCTTTAGTTGCCTATAGTTCCTTGTGTAGGGTTGAGGCCTTGCGGGCTTTTCTTTGTCCACCACGGCGTGTCCATTGGTGCTGTCTTTGTTTAGCTCGTGTTTGGGAAGTCATGTTGGTGAGACTTTATGGATGTAGCTTCTAATATTACCAGGAGACACACTCTTACAGCCAACTAAGTTCCTAGTCATCTGGCTCTTACAGTCTTTCTGTCCCCTCTTCCACAATGTTCTCTGTGCCTTGGGTGCAGGAATGTTTTGTACATGTATCCACTGGTGGGGGACTCTACATCTGCATTTTGATTGGTTGTGGTTTTCTGTCTGTTGCAAAGAGAAGTTTCCTTGATGATGGATATAAGGACAGACAAATGTTTCAGTTGTTGTTAGGGATTATGATGGTTTAGTAAATATGTGGTTAGAGATTTCCTCCAGTATCTGTAACTTCACTAGCACTTGGGTAGTTAGCTAGGCTTCCAGCACCAGGCATCATTTCCTTGTTTTTGAATGGGTCTCAAGTCCAATTAGAGAGCTGTTGGTTACTGCCAAGGTATGTGTGCCACTGCTGCACCCTTAGGGTTATTGTGACATTCTGGGTCGGACTGTTGGTTAACTTCCCTTCTTTGGAAGCTTGCATGGTGTCTTCATGTAGCCCTCAAGGAGGGGGTATTTAGGTCAATTTTAGCTCAGGGGTCTCTGGGCCCAGTTTCTGAACAGGTATCTTCAGTTCATGGTATCTTTAGCAGTAGGGACTTAGGTTCCACTTCTGGGGAGTGGTGATAACCAAGGACAATAGCAATACACCGTGTATTTGGGGAGTCTCTTGGGCAGCCCTACAGGGATATTTTGAGACCATTTCTTTCAACATGACAGGTTTTCACATAGCAGAAGCTTTACATTTTAGAGAAACCCAGCTTAGTTTTTCTTCCACAATTTTGGTTTTGGTATTGTGTCTAAAAACTCATTGCCAAACCTGAGGTCACAAAGGTCTTGCCTATTTTTTTTTTTTTTTGTAATATTATGTGTTTTATTATGCCTTGCCTTTAGGTCTATAATCCATTTGAGCTACTTTTTTGAGAAGAGTCCATCTTTGAGTTACTTGCTTTGGCTTGTGGACATATGGGTATTTCAGCACCTTTTGTGGAATAGACTTTTTTTGTACCATTGTCATGTCAAAGATCTGTTGAAACTTGTGTGGGCCTGTTTCCAGACTAGCTATTCCATCCCCTTGTTTTTATTTATTTACTTATTCCAAGTATAATGCTGTCTTGTTTTTTGTCACTCTACGAACTTATTTGAAGTTAGGTAGTGTCGATCCTTTGACTTTGCTCTGTTTTGATGATTCTGGAAATCTGATATTAATTCATTTGGTGCTTATGCACTCTTTTTTTTTTTTTAAAGATTTATTTATTTATTATATATACAGTGTTCTGTCTGCATGTGTGCCTACAGGCCAGAAGAGGGCACCAGATCTCATTACGGATGGTTGTGAGCCACCATGTGGTTGCTGGGAATTGAACTCAGGACCTCTGGAAGAGCAGCCAGTGCCCTTAACCACTAAGCCATCTCTCCAGCCCACTTATGCATTCTTGTAGGGCTGGTACACAGGAAAGAAATGGGCTTTTGTGTGGTGACTCTGTCCTGCAGCCTGTGATCACTTATATCTTCCGGGAGGTATTTTTGTTGTGGTCCATTCATTGGAATTTTCTACACAGTCGAATGATTGGAACAGAGACTTATTGCCTTTGTTCATCTACCTCCATTGTCTTTCCCTTTCTGTAGTCTTTGTCTTCCATTAACTGGGACTTCTCTCTGATGCTGGCCGAGTAGGAGTGGTGAAATGGGTACCCCAGCCTTGTACTTCCTGATTGCAAGTGGAAACAATACACTTTCTCATCATTAAGGAAGAAGTCAACTTTAGTTTTTTGTAAATGTTCTTTCTCAATTTGGGTATTTTCAGTCTACTAGAATTTTTCTAATTTACAACTATCCCTTTTAAAATCAGTTTACAAGACTATTTTCCAAAAACAACAGTGGAAACATTTCTAGAACCATCTCTTTTCACACTGCTGCTCTTTACATGCTCTCCTTACCCCCATTCCCTGCATGGTGGCCCCTCTTTTCTCTGTCCCCAACCACCCAGTCTTTACCACTTGAGTCTTCCCAGGCCCTTTTTTCATTTTGCAAAAGTGGCCAGACCACTAAAGGTTCAAAATGGGATCTAATCAACCAGTTGTTTTGTTTTGTTTAGGGCACGATTTCCTTTATGAAGCAGACTTAAAGCAGTCAGCTTGCTCAGGCTGGTTCTCCATTGCCTGTCTCTTTGGATTCATCACCACTATGCGTCATGCCACGGGTTCAGATCTTGCCGGGAAAATGTCAGATGAGTTTTTGTTGGCGTATGTGCTACCTGAACAGTCCCCTGCCAGAACCTCTGCTGTGAGCAATGCAAAAGCTGGCCAAGCTCCTCAAGGCTGGCCAGGCTCCGGCCCTCGGAGTCTCATAAGTGCTCCACCTGCTGTGCTATCTGGACTCCCACCAAGTATTGCACCCTCCGCTGTATCTTTTGGACCAGCACCAGCAGGAATGTATCCGTCCATCCCTCCAGCTGGACCACCACCAGAATCTCCAGCATCCCTTCTTCTTTCTGGACCTTCATGTCTCCAACCTAGTGGCCCTTATTCAGCCCCTGCTGTACGAGGCCCTGGTCCCACAGGGCCTTATGCTACACCAAACACACCCTTTCCAGAGCTACCCAAGCCGTATGGTGCACCCGCAGATCCAGCTGCAGCTGGTACTTTAGGTGCACGAGGATCCATGTCTTCTGGACTTTGGGCACCAGGAATAGGAGGGCAGCATCCTAATATGCCATATTCATCTCCAGGACCACATCCCACTGCTCTTCCTCCAGTGTCAGGAGCACCGCCTGTTCCATGGGGCACTGTGCCACCGGGAGCCTGGGCACCACCAGCATCATATCCTGCCCCTGCAGGATCATATCCCATGCCAGGACCCCATTCTGCTCCGAATAATCCTTACCAAGTGATGGAGCCTTCAGGACCTTCTGGTGCTCCATCAGTGCCTGGTGGCCCACAGAAAACGAATGAAGTCCCAGGTGGCTCCCGTCCTGATGCATCTAACCAGGAGAGCACCCCGGAAAGCACCCCGGAGACCACCGGACAAATGAAGCAGCTGAAGGTAGATGACAAACCCATCAAGAGGAGACGTTCTAAGAGGAAGAGGAAGCCAGTAACTTGGGGAGACATCAAGACTTTAACTCATGAAGCTGAGACCTTGGGGAAACAACAAGGACACAATACTACTGACCCCAAAATGATGCTGTTATGTTTAATGACTATATTACATGTTAATTCTCAGCGTGTCAGTTCAGAATCTGAATGACTTTTGTCAGTGGGGATAAAAGGCACACTTGTAATAAACAGTATGATGTTGTTTTGACAAAAACAAAAAACAAAAAACACACCACTACTTTTTTGTTCTGGGCCTTGTCCAACTTTGCAGGCTTGGTTGTTTTTAGTGGGGTCCCTTCAAGGGACAGCTAGGTCCTCAGGTTTCACCAGTATATCAACCAGCATCAAGTTCTGGCCTCTCTAGTGCAGAAGTCACAGAAGCAGTGGCAGCTAAAGGCTTCCCAGGAGCCCTAGCTCTCCATTAGGATCTGCCCACACCCTTCCAGATCAGTGGTCAGGGCCGCAACACTGCAGGGTTGGTGGTGAAGACCAGGCCTACACCACTGAGGACTGTGGCATAAAAGGGATGAAGCTTGCCCTGAAGCTTGGCACCTGCCTCTTGTGGGGTGCGTGGGGGAGTCAACCTCTCTGAGACCCCTCACCCTAGTCTGCCTTCACCAAGTTTCCTTGGTTGGGGTGGCAGGGTTACCTCAGTGAGGCTCCCCTTTTCAGATGCCACATGCACCTTCTGGGTTACATGTGCTACTGCAGGTGTTCATACACATGACCTTGTTAGAAGGAAAATACAGAACATGGTAGGAAACGTATAGACAGACGGTGAAAGAGACTCACCACAGGGTGGTGCTCTTGTATCTCATTTTAAGAGGATTTTTTTTCCCTAAGGTAACAATTTTTTTTTTTTTTAAACTGTCTGTAAAATGAACAAGAAGAGGCCTGAAGTGAGATAAGTACTGTTGGGATTCCTTGGGACTTTCGGGCTTGTCTTCCTCTTCCTCCTCACCAGAGCCATCCTCTCTCTTTAACATCCATTGTTTCAGGTGTAAGTCATTGGGCTGCCCCTGCAAGAAAGAAGGAAGCAAGATGCTCACTGCTTATTGGATTGGTTGGGTGCTGAGATTTTCTGCTCAGCTGCAGAAAGGGCACACAGTTCTGCACTGGGAATTGAACTGGGAACCCCGAACAGTGAACTATGTTGCCAATCCCCACTGCTGTGACCTCTAAGGAAATGCTAAACTATTCTGTCTGGGTTCCATTTTTTAACAGGAATCAGGTTTCCTCTAGAGTTCCTAGATAGACAGAAATGTGCCACTAGTGAGTTTTCTAAAAGGCTTTATAACAAAAGGCTTAGAAGTTTTCTTTCACCTTGGTGCTAGAGAACCTGTCCGTTAAGAGGAAAGCAGCTATGGGAAGAGGGGGCCTTGGCAGATCACAAGGCTCTGTAACTCCAGCTCCAGAAGATCCAATGCATCTGGCTTCCATGGACATCTGGACTCAGGTACATATTCACATGCAGAGACTTGCACATATACACATGAGTATAAATAATAAACATGTAAAAAGAAGCTTTTGGCCATGCTGTAGCTCAGTTACTAGAGTGCTTGCTTAGTATAATCACATCACATAAACTGGGCATGATGTTGCATTGCACATCTGTTATCCCAGCACTCAGAGGTAGAAACAGGAGGATCAGGAGTTCAAAGCTATCCTCGATGCATAGTGAGTTTGAGGCCCTTGAGTTACACCAGACTCTGTCAAACAAACAAAGCAGATTTACCACATTGCAGGTGTAATTGATATAATTGATAGAATTATAGGTGTAACCTAGGGCCTTGAGCACTGCCATAGTTCTCAGGGCCCTTCCATGGTGCAAAGTTACAGGTGCAGGACTGGATCCTTCATTAGGACCAAAAGTGGGCTTGAAGAGTCCCGAGGTCTTGGGACATCGTGCAGCCTGAGGTAGCACCAGATGACCAATTCCAGGGTGAGGCCACAGTGGGTAAGTACTATCTAGATTGTAGCACCTAAGAGACACTGAAGGAAAAAGAAGGAAGATCCAGAGCAAGGGACATCTTCCTTTTGGGCGGAGTGGTGGGGACCCTCTGCTGTCATCTGCCGGATTGGATTGTGCACTGGGTCTTCCTCCCCTAGCACTGAGCCTAGCCCAGGCACCTGGTCCTTAGCCCATGCTCCTGGCCTCTAGGAAGCTCTGCTCCTGAAAACAGGCTTCTTGCCTCTGTGGCCTCGGGCTGAGTGTTTCCAAGCCTGGAGCAACCTCCTATTTCAAAGGGGGCATTAGGGGAGTGCCTGCAGGAGATGACCTGGCTACAGCAGAGTATGTTCAGAATGAGTCCCAGTCCTTTAGATCTCTGCTCAGTGCTGCTAGGGACCTGGGCTGGATGGTGCTTGCAGCAGCTAGGAGCAAAGTGATTGCTCAGTCCTACATCACTAGTCTCATACAGCCTGCCTGCCGTGTGTAGCGCCATCATTTGCTCAGGAAATTATTTTGAGACAGCCTTGTATGAGGGAACTTTGGGGGACCTGAACACATCAGGGACCATGGAGACCCTAGCCTCCCCATGACTGGCCAGTGGCCCTGGCTGCTTTGAAAAGCTACAGATATTCTGTCCCTCAGGGCAGCAAGGCCAACTTGGGTGAGTTTGACACATTCTTGAGTAAAAATGAATGTCCTCTTAAGGCCAGAACTGAAAAGCCCCAGGCCACCTTTTTTTATGGCCCTTTAGCACCTGGTCACTGAGTCCTAGCCCATGTGGATTTCCTACTCTTGGTTGTGGACTGATGGATTTGTTTAAATTTCTTTCCAGCATGCTTCTGGGAACCCTCTACACCCGCAGGCAGGCCAGCTGTCCTCTAGTGTGCCATCAAGCAGTGAATCTGAAGTCCCCATGTCTCTCCAGGGCTACAAATGTCTCAGAACATAGGAGCAGACCCTTTGGGAATCCTGGGTCAGAGGCTGTCCTGGGAACTGAGCAAGACCTTTTTGAGTGACTGGCCAGGTCACCCGAGTTACCCTGGTTAAATGTGGCCAATGAACAGTTGAAAAGCCTGTAGCTAGAAATAGGCAGTGTTCATGGTGTGGGCACACAAGGCCCTCTCCTCCCTGGGTACTTTACAGTCTGAGCAGCCTTCCTGTGACAGAAACTATTTTAAGAAACATGAGGCCGTAACTCATTAAATTCCACTAACCCTCTCGATTATTTGACGTTTTAAATACGCATACTTCAAATGGCTTTCTGGACATTTCTATCCCCACATCTGAAGATTCACATCTCTTTAATTCAGAGCTCATTTTGTGTTGAATGTTGCAACACTTGTCATTTCAAACTAATATATTAGAGTCAGGGGAGAATAATTTACTTGGAAAATCGAGACTCCATAAATAAAATAAATAACAATACACAAGCAATTTGAGTACATTTACAGAATACTGAAGTGGAATGTCAGCCTAGAGTTTTGCATACTCTCATTAACTAACAACACAGGACTCATGCTGACCTGTGTTGGAGGTAGAGGATTTCTAGAGGCCTCACCTCTCCCCCTCCCTCCCTTATAGCTCTTGGGCCATGTAGCTGATGGCAGAGTATTGGTGAAATTATTAAGGCCACTCCATGTAGTTAAAAGGGAGGTTTATTTTGTGGGGTAACTTACAAGTGAAGGGATCGGTTGCAGAGTCTGGGAGAGGTGTAGCGCAGTCCGGCGGTGTTCTTTGAAGAACTCTGCGCGGTCTACCTTCAGCATCCTGGGGTCCAGGAACCAAGAGAGCCAGTGCATCCGGATCTGGGGTCTTCAGGGTTCTCTCTTGGCCCCGCCTTGTAGGCGTGACAGTTAGCGAAGCCTCAATGGGGGTTGGAACTTCCAGGTCAAAGCTGGAATGGCTACCCACTACAGCAGAGGTGTTTGTCTCTTGTAACATGAATCTTAAAGAGTCTTATTAATAAAATCAAACCTGAGCCAGGTATTGGGGCAAACACTGGAAGGTCAGAGAGACAGAACAAACCACAGCTAACCTCACCTGGCCAACTTCTTGGCTGGTCTTGTTTCCTCAGACTGGAAGCCTCTGTGTCCTCATATCCGAATGGCTCTCAGCTGACCTGTGCTCCAAAGCCTGAAAGCTTAACCAGCCAAATGCTTAACCAGGCCAAATGCCTAAGTTTCTGGTCCTCACACCTTATATATCTTTCTGCTTTCTACCACTACTCCCTGGGATTAAAGGCTCGCTTTTTGGGATTAAAGGTGTGTGTTACCATGCCTGGCCATTTCCAACGTGGCCTTGAACTCACAGAGATCCAGAGGGATTTCTGTCTCTGGAATGCTAGGATTAAAGGCGTGTGCTACCACCGCCTATCCTCATGTTTAATATTGTGGCTGTTCTGTCTCTGACCCCGGAAAAGTTTATTAGCATACACAATATTTCGGGGAACACAATACCACAGTCTCTCACTTTAGGGAGGGATGAGAGATCCAGTACAGGTGTGGAAGCTTCCTGGGCCTTGTTAATGGCACCTCTAGGGCTGTTGTGAAATAAAGTTGGCAGGAGAAAATTTGTGCTCGGCTTTAACTCTCCCTGCTGGGCAGAGCTTAGTCATACTCTCCAAGTGGATGCTCTGTGTTCTATTGTCTCAGAAACATACAATGTTCTGAAGAAAAACATGAGTTTCCCTGAACACTGATTTTGCTCCACAAGAACTTGCTCACATATTTTTAGCATGGTGGCTCATACCGTTCCTCATCTCAGCACTTAGGAGGCTGAGGCAGGAGGATGGTGAGTTCAGGGCCAGCCTGGGCTACATATTGAAACTGTTTCAAAATAAAACTAAACAGAGACCCCATCAACCAGTGACAGAATTAAGGACTTTGTTATGTATCATAAAATATTGACATTTACAAAGAAAACAACTAAGCTGTTTTTCCGTATGAGTGTCAACTGCAGGCCACACCCCCGATGCCTGTTAAAGGGTATCCAGTTGTCCCTCTGTCCAGAAGCTCCACAGCCCTGGCCTCTTACTGGGCATGCGGTGTCATCGTCTGTGTTCCCTCCTCCCCCCAACACCCTCCCATTCTCTTAAGGCAAGTTGCTCAGGGTTAGAGAGCCTCACCAGTTGAGTGTGGCACCCACCCCTGGGCAGGCCTATGCCTGGTATTCCTTACCCCCAGCCTGGAGCCAGCCACTCTGGTTTATTTAGTTTTTCCTTGGTGTTGGAGATGGAACCTAGGACCAGCTTTGGTAGTGAAGGGGAATCTTCCAGGGTTTTCAAGTGTAAACGGAGGCAGAGTTTTCTGTCCCGACCTTTTGGTCCCAAATAAACACAAAAGCTTATATTAATTATACAATGTTCGGCCATAGTACATTACTAACTAGCTCTTACATTTAAATTAACCCATTTCTATTCATCTATGTATTGTCACGTGGCCTTACCTGTCCTTTAGCATCTTGCTTCTTGGGTAGCTCACTGGTGTCTCCCCTGACTCTGCCCCTCTTCGTCTGAGTCCTCAGTGTGATTGTTCCACCTAACCTTCTGCCTTGCCATAGGTCAAACAGCTTTATTATTGACCAATGAGTAATACATATTCACAGCGTACAGAAGGATCATCCCACAGCACTCAGGGGCTAGGTTAGCACTCTTCCACTGAGCCACTACACCCTGGACTGACATTTTGTGCTGTGTTGGGGCTGAAACCCAGGGTCTTGTATATGCTAGTTGCTTTTGGTTACTTTTCTCATAGCTATGATAAAATGCCCGAACAAAGCAACTTAAGGAAGGCAGGCTTTATTTTTACTCAGTTTGGGTGTGTAGTTCATGACAGATAAGGCATGGCAGCAGGAATGAGGAAGCTGGCCACACTGCACTTACTGCCAAGGAGAGGAGAGACAAGTGATCCCGCTCAGATTCCTTTCTCCTTCTCCTCCTGCTCCTCCTCCTGCTTCTCCTCTTGCTGCTCCTCCAGCTCCTGCTCCTGCTCCTCCCTCTCCTCCTGCTTCTCTTGCTCCTCCTCCTGCTCCTTTTTTTTTTTTTTTTTTTTTTTTGATTTTTCAAGACAGGGTTTTTCTGTGTAGCTTTGCACCTTTCCTGGAACTCACTTTGTAGCCCAGGCCGGCCTTGAACTCACAGAGATCCGCCTGACTTTGCCTCCCGAGTGCTGGGATTAAAGGCTTGCACCACCACCGCCTGGCTCGCTCCTCCTCTTCTTGCTCCTCCTCCTCCTGCTCCTCTTCCTCCTCCTTCTCCTTCTGCTCCTCCTGCTCCTCCTTCTGCTCCTCCTCCTGCTCCTTCTTCTGCTCCTGCTCTTGCTCCTCCTTCTTCTGCTCTTGCTCCTCCTCCTCCTCCTCCTGATCCTCTTCCTCCTTCTCCTTCTGCTCCTCCTGCTCCTCCTGTTCCTCCTCCTGCTCTTCCTCCTTCTGTTCCTGCTCTTGCTCCTTCTCCTGTTCTTGCCCCTCCTCCTGCTCCTCCTCCTGCTCCTCCTCCTGCTTCTCTTGCTGCCCCTCCTCCTGCTGCTCCTGCTCCTCCTTCTCTTGCTCCTGCTCCTCCTTCTCCTTCTCCTCCTCCTGCTCCTCCTCCTCCTGCTCCTCCTCCTCCTGCTGCTCCTGCTCCTCCTTCTCTTGCTCCTGCTCCTTCTCCTGCTCTTGCTCCTCCTCCTGCTCCTCCTGCTCCTTCTGCTCCTGCTCCTCCTCCTGCTCCTCCTTCACCTGCTCTTGCTCCTCCTCCTCCTTCTCCTCTCCCTCTTCCTCCTCCTCCTTCTCCTCCTCCTGTTCTCCTCCTGCTCTTCTTGAGACAAGGTCTTACTCTGGAGCCCTGCCTGACCTGGAGTAGATCAGGCTGATTTCAAACTCACAGAGGTCCTCCTGCTTATGCCTCCCAAGTGTGAAGATTTAAGGTGTATGCCACCATGCCTAGACTAGCTTTCTTTTTATTCAGCCTGGGACCCCAGCCAATGGGATATGATGGTACAACCCACATTTAGGGTGGGTTTTGCCATTCAGTCAAGCCTCTCTGGAAACACCCTTACCAACACAACAATTACCTGTGTAATTCTAAATCCAGTCAAATTGACAATGAAGATTAACCATCACACTAGGCAAGCTCTCTGCTACTGGGCTACTTACCCAGTCTCCAACTATGCGCTCTCTCTCTCTCTCTCTCTCTCTCTCTCTCTCTCTCTCTCTCTCTCTCTCTCTCGTGTGTGTGTGTGTGTGTGTGTGTGTGTGTGTGTGTGTGTGTGTGCTTGATATATGCCTATGTGTGCACCTGTGCATAAGTACCTGCCCATTTGTGTGTGCACATACAGAAGCCAGAGGTTCATGTTGAGTGTCTTCATCTATTACTCTCTGCCTCATTTTTTTTGTTTTTTTTTGTTTTTTTGTTTTGTTTTTTTTTAAAGATTTATTTATTTATTATGTATACAGAGTTCTGCCTGCTTGTATGTCTGCAGGCCAGATGAGGACACCAGATCTCATTGTAGATGGCTGTGAGCCACCATGTGGTTGCTGGGAATTGAACTCAGGACCTCTGGAAGAACAGCCAGTGCTCTTAACCTCTGAGCCATCTCTCCAGCCCCCCTCTGCCTCATTTTTTAAGACAGTGTTGCTCACTAAGCCCAGAGCTCGCCATTTTAGCTGCATTAGAGAGCAAGCCCAGGGTCCTCCTGTCTCTGTCTGCCCTGCATTGGGATTATAGATGTACATCACCATACCCAGCTTTGACATGGGTGCTGGGGATCTGAACTCAGTGCACAGCTAGCGCTTTACCCCTTAAGTCTCCCCAGCTCTTCAATTTCGGCCCTTGGATCTCTTCATTAAAGATGTGGCAGGCCAAGTATGTTAGACCTTTGGTCTGGGAGTCCATTTGGATTTTACTCTCAAGGCACATCTCTACCATATTAGGGGGAAGACAGGGGTAGAATGGTTGAGAATGAGATGAGCTTTGCAGAGTGCTGGCAGGAAGTGTGCAGAGCTGCATGGCTCCCATGGAGCTTATCCACACAAGCATCTGCCAGGGGCTTTTATTTATTATTATTATTATTATTATTATTATTGTTGTTGTTGTTGTTGTTGTTGTTGTGTGTACCTGTGGTATTTGTATGTGTGGTGTATGTGCACATGTATGTGTGTACATGGGTGTGCCCTGCAGCTGTGTGCATACTCCTTCAGAGGCCAGAGAAGGATGTCAGCTGTCCTGCTTTATCATTCTCTGCGTTAATCCTTTGACTGAATCCTAGGCTGGCTGTCAGTAAGCCCCAGCTATCTTCCTATTTTTGCCACCCTCCCCCCCAAACTGCTGGGGTTACAGGCTGCACACCTGGCCATGCTCAACCTTTTGCATGACCACTGGGATCCAAACTCATGTCTTCCTGTTGTGAAGCTTTCTTACCTGCTGAGCCATCTCACCAGCTCTTGCCAGGCAGGGGCTTTGAAAATGCTGCTTCTCGCCGGGCAGTGGTGGCGCACGCCTTTAATCCCAGCACTCGGGAGGCAGAGGCAGGCGGATCTCTGTGAGTTCGAGGTCAGCCTGGGCTACAGAGTGAGTTCCAGGACAGGCTCCAAAGCTACACAGAGAAACCCTGTCTCAAAACAACAACAACAACAACAACAACAACAAAAATGCTGCTTCTCAGGTTAGTGTGGTGGTACATGACTATTATTCCAGCACTCTGGAAGCAGGCATAGGAGGAGCAGACATTCAAGGTCATCTTTGGCTACAGAGCAAACTCAAGCCTAGCCCGGGCTACATGAGCCCCCCCCCCCCACCTTACACCCATACATACAAAGGGGGTTTCTCATCTGAATTTGGAGTGTAAATAAGAAGGAGATGCCATGAACCAGGGAACCAGGAAGCTCCTAGAAGCCTTCTGCCAAGTGCATTTTGCTGGCTGCTCCTGCCTTCTTGTGGTCCTTCCTCCCAGGGCCCTTCAGGGAATGGCCTCCTGTTTGTCACCATAAATTAAGCATGCTAATTTTGGACAGCATTAACATGTTCATCAGCTCTGACTTTTAAAATATTTAAGTTCACAGCAGTTCAATTTTCCCCCTTAAATGGACTAAGAACCAGTGTTGATTTATTCAGCCTATTCAACATAATTGTGAGGTAAGGTCTTAACTGCAGCTTATTAACACTTTTAATAGGGTGCAAAAAAAGAAACTTTCAACTGAGATAAAATTCTGGCATAATAATAAAAGCAATTATGAAGGCTTTAGGAGGAGAAAGGTCAATGGTAGGCCTTATATGGGTGAGACTGGTGGTTTAATCACTAAACATGGATTTATGTCACCTGAGATTCCTCACCAGGAGAACAACAGTGCTGTTCTCTCTAGCCATCCTTATGAACTTGCCTTTCTTTCGCCTTCCCGGGAGACCAACATGGCAGAGACCCAGTTTGCTGCTTCCAAGTGGGTACATTCCAGGAGCCCGCCCCTGAGCAGGAGGGTGATCCTCCTGTGTTGCTTCCTGTCTTTGGGACTCCTCAGTGCCCTAGAACTGCTGAGGAGACCTGAACCCACCTCTTCTCCAGATGCCCTTGAAACACAGGCTGGGAGCATATGATCCCAAGGAGCCGGAAGGTCCCATGAAGGAACTGCATGCTGGGAGAGTTCTGTGTGCAGCTCAGTATGTGCTGCTGGTCATACACAGCTGTTGAGGACTTGAAACAAGACTTCTGAGACCGGATTAAAGACTATTTTATTTATCTGTAATTTGTTTGAATCAAAATGAAGTGGCCATATGTAGCCAGGGGTTACTATTGGAATGTGCAGTTCTAGCGGAAGACTTGGAGTGGACCTCTCTTTATATCTGGTCTGGTTTCTCCTAAGGAAGACCCAGGCTGCCACTTTGCATGCTGGGAAAATCCACTGCCCTAAAGGACCACAGAGAGGCTAGTATTTGAAAGACAACCGTCTCTGTCATGGCAAGTCCACCCTTTGACCATCCCTCTGATTCTTCTAATGAACCAACTTCCTGTTATCTCCACTGATGTATATTTAATATCATATTTGTTTGATTTTTATGACCAATTGTTATGGTTTGAGGATACAGTGTTCCCAACATGCACATTTGCCAAGGCTTGGTGACCAGCAGGTGGCGCTGTTGAAAGGCGATTGCCTCAGGAGCGTGTAGATTTTATCCGGGATGAACACACTGAGTTGAACACACTGAATTCAGAGCTGGATACATTAGGAAGTCGGGCCTGGCTGGAGGAAGAGGTTTGCTGGGGCTTGCCTTTAAAGGGTGTACCTTGCTTGCCCTTAGTCTCTTTGGTTCTCTGATTTCTCTTTCCTGGCCACCATGAGGTGAGCTGCTCTGCTTCACCCCATGCGGCCCACCATGAGGCTCTGTCTGACCACAGCCCAGAAACAATGGAGCCAAGTGACTGTGGATTGACCCTCTGAAGCTGTGAGTGCAAACAATCTTTTCTCTAACGCTGTTTACTTAAGGTTCTTTGTCACAGCATCAAAAGCCCGACTAACACCCCAGTTTCTGGTGACTTGTGACCCTATTTGTTCTTAGCTTTTTGAGAAGTCTGGAGCCATCTCTTCCCAGGCACTTGCAGCAACATGGCATGTATTGGTGAGGGCAGGACTTGAATGCCATCATGTGTGGTCCTCGGACTCCTGGAACTTAAGTGGCATTGGGTGGTTTTTAATAACAAAGGTCGTAGTTGAGAAGACTACCTTTCTTTGGTGTATGTCACTCAGCATTGTATCTTCCAGGTTGTTTTTAAGGCCTCCTGATGCTACATTGCATGGACATGGCAGGGTATATACATTTATATATAGGCCTGAGTGTTGGTGTCACCCTGAGACCTGATCCCCAGTGCACTAGTATTCAGAGATTGAGCCTTCAGGAGGCAGATAGGCCACAAGGACCAAGGCCTTGTGAATGTGATTTGTGCCCTTGTAAAAGAGGTCTCTTCCATCATTTAAAACTCATTTGTGTCTTCCACCATGGAAAGACAGAATGAGAAAGTGCCACCCGTGAGGCAGACAGCAGGCCCACTAGATGTTGAATGTGTTGGTGACTTGACCTTGGACATCTCAGCCTCCAGAGCTGTTGTTTATAAGCTACTGAATTTATGGCATTTTGTTACGGCAATCTGAACAAATCAAAGCAACATATTCCTTATCTATTTGCCTGTTACTTACTACTGATGGGTACTTGGGCTGTGAATGACAGTGCTGTTAACAAGGTTTACAAAATGTAGTTCAATCTGTTTTCAATTCTTTTTTTTCTTCAGCATTGGGGATTTGAATCAAGGGCCTCGTTCAAGTCAAACAAGTGCTCTAACAATTGTGCAACACTCCTAGTCCTACTTTCAAATTTTTTTTGGTGTCTAACCAGAAGTAGACTTTCTGGATCATAAAGTAGTTGTGTTTTCAATGTGTGTGTGCCGGGGGTGGGTGTGCCTATGTACATGTGCACGTGCTCACATGTGCAT
Source organism: Peromyscus attwateri (assembly GCA_902168425.1). Taxonomy (NCBI): domain Eukaryota; kingdom Metazoa; phylum Chordata; class Mammalia; order Rodentia; family Cricetidae; genus Peromyscus; species Peromyscus attwateri. The sequence goes on from CABHPP010118743.1 coordinate 21,847, forward strand.
GTGTAGAGGCCAGGGGCTGACATCAAGTGTTGTCCTCCATTGCACCCCACCTTAGTTTTTGAGGCAAGGTCTCTCACTGATTGGCTAGACTGGCTGGCCCTCAATCCTCAGGGATCCTGTCTCCAATCCCTCAACTGGGGTCACAGATATGTACCATGACTGACTTTTTTATGTGGGTACTGGGGATCTGAACTCAGGTTCTTAGGTTTGCACAGCAGACACTTTACCCACCGAGCCACCTCCCAAGCCCTGTTTTTAATTTTCTGAAGGGTTGTGTTGTTTTCCACAGTGGCCATACCATTTGCTTTCCCAGCAGTACACAGGTTTCACTTTCTCTTCATCTTCATTCATACTTGCTGTGTCCGACCTTTTGGCTGTGACCATCTGACAGTGGGAGGCGGTACTTCACTGTGGTTTTGATTGGCGTTTCTCTGGAGGTTGGTGGTCTGGGATGTCTCTCATGTACTCATTCACCATTTGTGCAACCTTCTTTGCCAAATGATACGCTCAGGTCCTTTGCCCATATTTGAATTGGGTTGTTGATTATTTACAAACACTGCATTTGTAAATAATTCGTATTTGTACCTGTAAGAAATTAGGGCTGGCTTTTCTAATTCAGGCCAGGAAACGCTCAGAAGCCAGGCCAGGGACTGTGAAGGGTGACTTGTTAAACACTAGTTGGATGACCAGCTGGGGCTAATGCAGAGGCAGGGTTATAGGCAGACCCCAGAACAGGGCTCCATGGCCATCGGTGGGGGCATCTCAAACCACCCCAAACTTCAAGAAGAGAACTCTGCTGACAGAATGGGTTCATTAGTGTCCTTTAACTGCAGGGAAGATCAAATCCCAACCTAATTATTTATAGAAGTGCAGTTTCCTCCCCCATGAAAGCTGCAAGCTTTAAAAAAAATGGCATGAGAGGCATCTGCCTGGAGAGAGACCAAAGGTGATTTGGTGACATCTGCCAGGTCAGTCAGCACCCACAGCAACAGACACATCCAAAGATGGGATGCCTCAGGTTGGTGGTGTCATGAAGGTGGGGAACACCTAAAATGAGTGATCCCTGGTCATTATTTAATCAGGGGAGAGACTAGGGAGCTAATACCAGCTCCCAGGAATAGGATTTAATGAGGGAAGAACGGGGCAAGAATTAATGCAGAGGTCAGCAAAAGACATGGAATCGCCTGGAATTCCTAATGAGCCCCGGTGTCCAGATCTGTTCTGCTTAGGAGTACTTGGCAATTAGAGAACACAGGTGGGTAACTTGGCAAGAAATAACAACCCCAGCATTTATTTAGTTCTTGACAATTGATAAAGTCTTTGCACACTCTGACTTGGTTCCTTGCCAAACCTTTACATGGGGATCCTTGGCCTGGAGCCCAGGGCCCGAGTGGTCAGACCTTGGTGACTTCTCAACATATCATCTCCAACTCCTATGTCCTTGCTGAGCCTCACTGTCACAAACAAGATGAGTTGAGCTTGCTCTAGACCACCTGCAGAGTGAGAGGCAGAACCATGGCCTCTTACCAGGTCATCCCCATTCTCCCCACCCCTGAGCTCACTGAGGGTAATTGGTTAGACTTCACTGGCAATGTCTGGTTGTCTCTTTCAGATATCACTAGGATCTGGCAGTTGGAAAGGGCTCAGCTGGCCGCAGAGCTTCTGGCAGGTGGGGGTGGGACAGCTGTACCTTGTGCGAGCGTCAAAGCTGACTTGCAGTCGGGGGCTGCAGTCTGCCCTGAGTACCATCCCGGTAGAGCTCAGTGTTGGCGTCATTCCAGCTGGAGCGTGCCTATTGACAGGAACCTAGGAAGGCCTCATGGCTTCCCGAAAGGCCCCAGCCCCAGAAGGCCCTGGAATGGCAGGCAGGGCCCCCAGAAACCCAGGCAGGTACAGGCCTTTCCCCAGCATAGGTTAAGATGTCTGCCACTGTAGGGCTGTGCACCTCCAGCTTGGACAGTGGCTCTTCATTTTGCTTGGCTTCAGATGACTGCCCAGCATTTAGTGGGTACTGGCCTGGGATGCAGAGTGACCTGTGTGGCATTTGATGTTTTAAAGTGGCAAACAAGCAAGGGTGGCTTTTTGCTAACCCTGGAGCACAGGTCTACAGTCACAGGAAAAGTGACTAAGCCCTCCTTTTTACATTTCAGGGCACCAGCTCCTGACTCTCCTGTACCACACCTCTTCACCAGCTTCACCTTGACCTCTAACCTGAGGTCACTTTGTTGTTGTGTGGCTACTTCATCCCCAGAAGTGCAGGGCAGGAACTGTGTCCATGGATGCTGTTGCCAGTTTCTTAAATCTCTTTTGAATTTAAAACTTGCTTGCACTTTACTGTCAGGTGACAGGGGAGGTAGGATCATTCAGAGACCTGGGAAAATAGGAGAGGAAGGGGGTTCTCAGGTTGACCAGTGGGGAAACTTTCTTCCCTGACTATGGTGGCTATTCCTGTGGGTGGGGTGTGGGTAGGAATTCACTAACTAGTCAATTGACAAAGTCACTCTGTACTCCACTTCCATTCATGGACTGCTTATGGGGAGGCAAGGTGAGGGTGGTGTGTGTGTGTGTGTGTGTGTGTGTGTGTGTGTGGTGCTGGTGAGGCTGCACCACCCCAGCATCTCCCTTCCACATCTGCCTCAGCCCTGCAGGTCCTGGGGGAAGGCACGGTGCATGGTGCTTGGTGTTCAAGCTCCTGGGGCTTTGCAAGGGTCCTGCATGGGCAAGGTAGCTGACCTGTCCTAGCCCCTGTGGGACACACAAGGGCTCTGCCCTTGGGGATTTCTGGGAGGAAGGGTTCCCCAGGGGCTGGCCAGCTTCACTGAAGGAGGCAGGAGGAACAGTACTGTTTGCTCTCATGGCCACAGGGGGCAGTGTCCCAATGCAGATCACAGAGCTGCTCTGAGACTCTCCAGAGTAGCTAGCCCAGGAAGATACATGCACTTTCAGTTTGTTACCTGTTGGAGATCAAAGACGGTTGTCCCTGTGGGCCCTGTGGCTATCCTAGGTTCTGTGAAAGTCTGAGCTGGGGACAGGGTCCCATGGGATCCTGGAGTGTCAGGGACAGTGAACTTCAGGTCTGTTTCAGGACACCCTCGATGCTGGTAAAGCCCAGTGCTTTCTGCCCTCAGTGGAGAGGGACAGTGATTTTTTTTTTTCCGTAAATTTTAAGTTTTTGAGACAGGTCTTTTGTAGCCCAGGATGACCTTGAATTTCTGATCCTCCTGTCTGCTCCTTCTGAGTGCCGTTCTTACAGGCATGCATTACCACACCTGGTTTAAGTGATGTGGAGGGTGCAGTCCAGGTCTTCGTGCATGCTAGGCAAGCACTCTACCAACTGAGCTTCATCCTCAATCTGAGGTGGTGGTTTCTGATCCTTTCTCCATTTGCCTAAGACCAGACCCAGTCCCCCAACACCTCACAAACTCCAGAATTTCCCTGAAGCAGACTGGACCCTCTGTCAGGGTCCCCTAGGGGTGGTGGTTCCTACTGTGGGACAGTTTCTCAGGGATGTAAATTGAACATATCCTTAGAAATAGCTTTCAGTTTCAGAAGTCATGTATTGTATTATAAAAAATGGAGACCAGGAAAATACCAGGAGACTGGTGAAATTCGCCTCTAGTTCCCCAGAGACAGCTGCTGCTGCGGTGTGTCAAGTGGAGATTTAAGTCATCCATAGCACTCAGTAGGAAGATTGTGGTTGTCTCATTGCACATGTGGCCTTCCATCTAAGGATCAGTTTCCAGAGTGGGCCAAGGGCCAAGGGCAGATTCTGTGTGGGGACATCAGCACTTGGGGGAATCTCACCAGCTGAGTGTAAAGCAAGATTTGGTGACCAGCTGTGAGACTCTGACCTCCAGTTGCTCAGTGGGGATGGACATTCCTGATCTGTGAGTTACAAGTTGGATCCTGACCCACATGATGTTCAAAGACCCACAATCAACCTGTCCTTAAGGATGCAATGGTTGAGACTGGGCAGAATGATCAGTATCTCAGGTCAGAGAATTGTCCCTGGGAAGATGACAAGTGCCATGAGGCAGGGGACAGGGAGAGGGAAGCCCTACCAGAGGATTTCCATGGATTCTGTTTAAGGGATTCCAAAATCCTAACAATAACAAGCATATTTAAGTTACAATGGCTCCTGGGACAGACCCCTTCCCTGCCCCAGGATATTGTGAAATGCACAGGGTTATGCCTGTGATTGGATATTTAGGCTACCTTTTTTACAAACTGCTAACCTTATAGTGACCGTCTTTATAGATGTCCTTGTGAATGTCCATCCTACTTTAAAAATGATTTCAACATATATATATATATTATATATATTACTTTATAGATATATAAGCAATACTTCTGCAGAGCAAATTGGGATTCAGGTTGAACCAAGTTCATAAGAATAACCTGAGACCAGTCACACCCATAGATCTCAACTACGAGATTCCTTTGCCCATTTTTACCTTTTCTTTCCTGAAAAACGTCTTTCAGATATGGCTCAAGGTAGAATTCATCCTCCTTGTATTTTGTCCCCTGTTCCTTAGACAAGATCTGATGCCTTATAGTCGGGTCCAGGGCTCTCTTGATGCAGAACATTCTATCATTATAAAGCTCTCAGAAAGATTCTTATGGCCTCTTTCACGTCTTTATCCTCATATATTGTATTGCCTTGCATGAAGGCCCATTTGTTGAGTCCTGCAGCACTGTAAAGCATTTTCAAATTCTATCCAGCCACTGGCTTGATGCTACAACAGCAAGCCTGCCTGCCGTTTTGACCCGAGTCCATTCTACTTAAATTTACCCTTAATTTTTTAACCAAAGCATATTTAGAAAAACTGTACCACATTCTAAGGCAACAGACAATGTCTCAGATCCTTACCCAGCCAGTGGCCTCCCAGGGAAACCAAGCTCTTTGGAGCCTCCCTCTAGTGTTTGTGAGGCCTGTGTGTGTTTTATTTGGTTGAGGCTTCTTTTCTGAGTTCTTCAGCTCCTGCTCCAACCTGGCTCTTGCCTGAGGATGTTCCCCATCCCCACCTTTATGGAATTTTTTTTCTTCTCTCCCGTGTCTAACACTTCACTGACTCTACCCCCCACCCCCAACTTCATTCCTCATTTTGATGAACCATGTCTTCCAGAACTTTCTGAGTAAATGTGTACATCAGGTAAGCCGGCAGATCCTTCTGTGTGCAGCTTCTTCATTCTTCAGCTGCCACAGCTGGAGTTTGTCCAGATGTGGAATGCTTGATAGAATCACCCATTGGTAAGGGAAGGGCCGTGAGGGTGGGTGTCTGCAGAGGAAAGCCCCTCCTGAGCTTTGCTCTGTGTTGCTTGGTGGCTCTGGCACTTTAAAGGGAGGCAGTTGCTCTATTGTGGCATGAATGAGCGCATGGTGCCTGGGCTTGTTTTCACTTTCTGTTGCCTGGCTTTTGGGGCTTCACCAGTGGGCAGCCCTTCAGACAAGGGCTCGTGAGGAGCAGTGGATGAGTGGTAGGTAATTCCAGCGTGTCTGGACCCCTGCTGCTTCTCAAGAGCACCTGTTTTAGGGAGGCACATGTGATCAGGTTAGACCAAACACCCCAGGTGGGCAGTAATCTGAGGTTGGGAAGGAGAACTGTTTCCTCTTGTTTCCAGTGGCTGACTTACATGTAGCTTGAGTGCTCGATGTGTGGAGGTGGCAAGCCCCACTTCTTCCCAGGAAAACTCCTTTCACACTTCTTCTGCTGGGGGCAGCAGCCATGCCAGGGGCCTCGGGTCACAGACACAGTGGGGGTGTATGGTAGAAGGTGGCTAGTCCCAGGATGGCCAGTTATCTGTGGTTTCCACTCTGGTCAGGTTGTCTTATGTAAGAGATGGAAAGCTGTAGGTTTTTGTCTACTTGATACACGCTACAGTCATCTGGGAAGGGGGAACCTTAAGTGAGGGCAGATCTCCATCAGACTGGCCTTTAGGCAAATCTATGGGCCATTTTCTTGATTGATGTTTGATGTGAGATGGCCAATCCCACTGTGGGAAGTGATATCCCTTGGAAGGTGGTCCTGAGTTGTAGTAAAAATCAACTCAAGAAAACTATGGAGAGCAAATCAGTAAGGTGCATTCCTCCATGGCCTCTGCTTCAGTTCTGGCCTTCAGATTCCTGCCTTGAGTTTCTGTCCTGACCTCCCTTCATGATGAACTGTAAGCTATAATGAAACAAACCCTTTCCTCCTCATGTTACTTTTGGTCACACAATAGAAAAATAATTAAAACAAAAGCCCTGTGAGGAGCCCAGGCCAGAACCAGGGCAGTGTTTACAGGGAAAGCCCTAGAACTGGAGCCCATGTAGGAGAAAGGGTGATTTGGGAAGAGGGAGACTGGGGTGGCCTGGTCCTGAAACGACAGTGCTGAAGCTATCCATGGCCAAAGCTGCCCAGCCCAGAACCTGGGCATTCTTCGCAGCAAGGTGTGCGCTTGGTTCTCCACTGGAGCTGGCTAAGGTGGCTGTCTCCCTGGTGGCTCACCAAGATGGGCAGACCGGGGCAGGAGGAGTGGACAGTGCCTTCTCCAGGCACCCTTGCAAAGCACAGTCCAAATCCCGGGGTCATCTTGGAATGTCTAGAGCTAGTGTGTTTGTGTGCATGTGTGTGTGTGGTATGTGGGGTGTGTGTGTATGTGCACACACACATGCGTGTGAGTGTGTGTGCATGCATGCAGGCATGCGGAGGCCAGAGGTTGACATTAGATATCTTCTTCAATTGTTCTCTTCTTTGTTATATGAGACAGTGTCTCTCCCAGTACCTTCAGCTCACCAAATTGGCTAAATAGGCTGGCCAGAAGGCCCTGGGGCTCCTCCTGCTTCTGCCTCTCCAGTGCTAGAAATACAGGTATGCAAGAGCACGTGGTTTTTTATGTGGGTTCCGGGCATTGAACTCAGGTCTCACGCTTGCGTGGTAAGCACTTTGCCGACTGAGCTATCTCTCCAGACCAAGTGGGTATGTTTTGAGACCCCTGCATCTACATGAGCAATCTATGCAGATACTGGGGTCCTGAGAGTGGCCAGAAGATCCCCGTGTTTGCTACAGCGTAACTCTTGAGGTATACTTAGAGCAACCTGACCTCACAGTATGGAGGAAGGTGACCACCAAGCTTTGCCCTCTCCCCTTCCTGTCCTACACAGGGGTGGCATTTCCCATGATTCTGCTCTAGGCATCCTTCGTTCTAAAACAAGAGTGACAGCTACCTCCACCCCCTCATTTTCTCAGGTACAAGACACATTCCTAATTGATCCTCCCCTGTGGTTTGCGCATTTGTGTGCAGTGTGAATGTCTGAAAGCCCGGCTGTGCTTTCTGTGGTAAATAGGCCTGTCTTCCAAAACATCCCCTGAGCCTGCCACACCTCCAGGTGCCAGATGGGGAAGGAAGGCAAGGGTGGCCTGAGGCACCCAGATGTGTAGACAAATGTAGCATCTAGCTTTAAGAGGTATTATTGCTCCTGCCCAGGACAGGACCTGCTGGAAGAAGCTGGCTGTGACATCCCCTGGTGTTCTTAGAGCCTGAGGAGAAGTAGCTCAGTTACTTCAGCTCATGCCAGCTCTGGGCCCAACAAGACAATCCCCCTCTGTCCATGATTTTTCACTTGGCTGTCTCATGCTGGAAGTCAGCGTGGCATCCAGGTTTCCGGAGTGTGCCCGACTTCTGAAGGAAGGTGCAAGGGCAACGGATCTGTCCAAATCCCTGTATTGTTTATATTTTGTTTTAAAATGTGTTTTAGACATGGTTTTGGTATGTAGCTCAGGCTGACCACAAACTGAAGATATTACTGCCCCCACCTCCCTAGTGCTGGGATTACAGGCCTCTACCTCTGTGTCTGCCCCTTGACCCCTTTAGTATATACATCTTGAAAGTACTTGACTCACATCCCTGCATCCCAAGAGAGGCGTTGGCCTCTTGAGGCTATCTATGTCTCCAGCACTAGTTCCTGGGAAGCTTCAAGGAATGCTTGACGTCTCTGGCCAGCACAGGACTGGCCAGAGCAGGCTTGGAAGGAGACAGGGGCTGATGCAGTCAGCTGTGCTCAGGGTCACTTTCTGCCCTGAGTGTTGACTCTGTACAAGTTTTATGTGTTTGTCCTTTGGTCTTTCTCTCTGACCAGGGAGGCGGGGGTGGGGTGGGGGGCTCTTCTCTTGTCTCTGCTGGTTGTGAGCTGCCATGTGGGTGCTGGGAACTGAGTCTGGATCCTCTACCAGAGGAACATGTGTTCTTAACTGCCAAGCCATCTCTCAAGTCCCTCGTCCTATTTTCTGGAGGTACACAGGGGCCCAAGCAGAACATGGTTTCTGATGGGGTCGGTGCCATTTTTTACACCTTCCAATGCAAATATTTTAACACCAGACAGCATTGTTTTTAACCCAAGAGAAGGCATCACCATGGCTCACTTTGGTGACAAGGTGACCATGGAGTTGTCCCGAGAGCCCTATGGGGCTGGACAGTGGCAGGAGGCCCTGCAGGTGTGATGCCCTTCAAACCCTACCGGGAGTGGGGTGAATTACCTCACCTGTCATAAAATCCAGAGGTTTTGGTGACATATGCCTTCTCTTCCTGCCTGTGCTAGGCTGTGTATTTAGGATACACAAGAAGAAGCCTCAGGGCCTCTTGTTATATTGGGGTACAGGCTAGACACTTCATCTGGCTTGTCTGTGGCTTGGATGCATCCACACGCACTGAAAGCTGACTGGGTGACATCTCCACAGCAGCTTCTCCACCTTTGCTCTGAGCTGATGTTGAGTGAGTATCCAGTGCCAGGCACCTAGGGTCTACACGAGACCAGGCTCTCCTCTGGTGGCCTGAATCATGAGCTCTGGTGACCCCATGTTGTTGAATGTCTTCCCAACATTTTTTTTTTTTTTTTTTTTTTGTCTGTGAGATTCAGTGTCGCTGTGAGTCCCAGAAGCCACACTAATGTCTGGAGAAGGGTGTTACCTGCTCCCCATATTGGGCTCTGTGGGGATTTCCCCAGCAGCCCATGCTTGCTCCTGTTGACTTCATTGGGGGAGAAAATAACCACATTTAGATATAAGTGCAGGGTTCAGGGTCATGCATGTAAAACCTCCCTGGAATGGGTCAGGGTGATGGGGGTGGTGTTGGGGTCATAGGTCCAAAGTCCTGGTTGTGTCAGGAGGACTCATGGCTGCCTTACCTGCTGTTCAGGGGTGGGCAGTGGCAGAGCAGCCATTCTGTGATATCCCTTTGTGCCAGGGTAGGTATGCCTGGAGGTCAGAATGTCGCTGCTGGGCCACACCCCTTTTTTCTTCTCTCCCTTCAGCCTGCTCTAATTGACAACCTTAGCCCTCCTCTATGGGCCATCACAGTTCCCAAGTCTTCACCTTCCTGGTTCCCAACACCCGGCAAGCTTCTCTGTGCCTGGATTGCACAGTGGCCCTCACTGCCCAGGGTTGGTCCAGAGTGTCACCTGACAAGCAGGTAGTGGAGTGGGTGTCTCTGTGACTGGCAGCTAGTGAGGTTCTGAAACCACCCTTTTCCTTCCACCTGGGAAAGCATCAGGTAGCAAGTGTCATGTATGCAAGTGCCAGAAGAGGCTTTCCTGGGAGGGAGGCCCAGAGTGGAGGCCACAGGCAACATCCAAAGTCACCAGCTCAAAGTGGACAGTCAAGATTGATTGAACCATCAGCAGACTACAGTGGTCAGAGTTGGAAGCTTCCTAAAGGTTTGGTGAGGCTCACAAGTCTCGGACTCTGGGATAAAGGAGGAATGTGCCACTTGGACATTTGGGCCAGAGTTCATCCCAGCCCTGCCGAGAGCCGAGGATGGTGCTGGAGGTGGCTGGGGTGGCTGTTAGTATCTCTGGCACACTCTGATGTAGGTAACTCTGCTGGCAATCTGCATGAATGAATGAAAACCTGTGCCTGCAGCAGGTGTCTGTCCCAGGATCCTGGGCAGAGACTGGCACAGAGAGACCCCCTAACACCAAGAATGGAATGTCATACAGGCTGTTGGAAGAGAAAAGTGAGTCTCAGAAAAATGTACTGGCCTGGTTCTTATTTCCTAGAATCAACATGGAAGAAGCCCCTCTAAATGTGCATCTGCCCGAATAGTCACACACTCATGTTGGAAGGACTGTGACAGTTTATATGCCACTTCTACCAAGGGCTCCCTGGGGGAGGTGAGAAGCCATCAGGGATGGAGGGAGGAGCGACAGGAAGGAGAGGTGGGTGTGTAAGACAGTAGGGAAGAGAAAGGCAGGCTTGACGTCTGTATCGTGTTGTAGACACACAGGTGCACTTTGGCCAAATGATACATCTGTGGATGTAAATATAAAGACATTCAAAAACTTACATTGCTGTTGGATTTCATATCCCGGTTAATCAAGTGTAAAGCCAAGGCGTGTGCTTGGCGGGGGAGAAGGTTGGCTATTACTCTCTGGACCCAGAGAGTGCCTGCCTGGCTTCCCCACATCGGCCACCTCTTGGTTGTGGTTCAGCCTTGTGTCCACCATGTAGAGGCCTTTGACTGGCCATGTCACATCATTGCTGCGCTGGGGTTTTAAGGAGGGGAGGCTCCCCACTGAGGGGGACTGGATGGGGAGAACCAGAGGGAGGGTGGATGTGCTACTGATACAGATGCTCTCAGGGCCATGGTGAGCATGGAGGCTGCCCCAGGCCTCAGGCTTTGGAAGCACAGGGCAGAATCCTGTTTTTCCTGGAGTGTGTCGTGCACTACTTTCTAAGGAGCGGGTGACAATGGAACCAGGCAAAGACAGAAAGTTGGCTTCTGTTCCCAGATGCTTAAATTAAAACTTATGAAAGGAGAAGCTACACAACACAAAACAAAACATCTTCCATTTCCTAGTAATTAAATGCTTAAGCATTTAGATCATCCATATCTTATTATGCTTATCAAATTGCGAGTAGCCTTAAGGCTGTAAAAACACGTGTCTCCCAAGCTTCCCAGATGTTTCATGGCTGTGCAATGGCAAATCTCAAGTTGTCAATTAAACCCTCACGATGGAACAGCACCACAAACGCAAACATTAACTTCAGCATGCTGCAAGGCCTAGCTGCACCAGGGTCTCCATTATTAAGAAAGTAAATCTTCCTCTGCTACAGTAAAGACATAACTACCATGTATCTTTTTTTCTAGGGGAAAAAAAAACTGATGTGGGAAGATGGCCTCTAGAGATTGCCTGTCAAACAGCCTTGAAGAAACATCTCCATGTTATTACAATAAGCGTCCTCTAAATGGAGCGCCAGCTGAAGCTGCTATGTTAAATGCTTCGAGCGCCCCCTTCCCCACGCTGAATTAAGGCCCAACTTTCAGAAACAGACGTAGCTTGTCAATATGAAACTGCCTAAGGCTGCCACAGGGAAGGAGGGGAAAGAGGATGAGAATCCCAGGACACCCACTGAGGCTGCTGTTACCCAGCAGCCTGAGAACTGACTCAAGCTCAGATCGGCTTTCAGTGGCCGCGGTGGAACAGGACCACTCACCTGCCTGTCCTGGCCAGGCTGTGAGCTTTGGTGGCTCCCCCTGCTGGCCTCCGCTGGCCTCTCCTCTTTTGCAGTGGGGAGGAAGGGAGCTGGCTCATGTTGGGAAAGCCCAGCCACATCGGCACAAGAGAACAAAACCTTGTTAAGATGACTTCTCCATCTTTGTGGATTTCTGTGGGCCTCTCCAGGACTTTGCTTCTTCCTATTCTCATGTGGTCTTCATTTACCATGGACATTCCTTGTGTTCCCTCTCTGTTCTTGATCCAGTTGGGATCTCCCGCTCCCCCAAGTTCTCTTTCCCTCGCCCCTCGCCCCTCATTACCCCCACTCACTTCCAGACTGTTCATGTAGATCTCATCCATTTCTCCGTCATTGGGCGATTCCCCGTGTCTTTCTTGGGGTCCTGTTTTCCAGGTAGCCTCCCTGGTGTTGTGAGCCCCCACAATAGACTGCTGGCAATAGTCGAGAAATAGCCCGAACTGACCTACCCTGGTGATAGGATGGCCAAACACCCTAATTGTCTTGCTAGAAACCCCATCCAGTGACTGAGATAACTGGATGCAGATATCCACGGTCAGGCCCCGGGTGGAGCTCTGGGAGTCCAATTGGCGAGAAGGAGGAGGGTTTATGTGAGCAAGAGTTGTTGGGACCAGGGATGGATGGAATACAGGGACGAATGGCCAAACGAGTGGAAACACATGAACTGTGAACCAATGGCTGAGGGGCCCCCAACTGGATCAGGCCCTCTGAATGGGTGAGACAGTTGACTGGCTTGATCTGTTTGGGAGGCATCCAGGCAGTTGGACTGGGTCCTGTGCTCAGTGCATGAATTGGCTGTTTGAAACCTGGGGCTTAGCAGAGACGCTTGGCTCAGCCTGGGAGGAGGGGACTAGACCTGCCTGGACTGAGTCCACCAGGTTTATCTCAATCCTCGGGGGAGTCTTTGCCCTGGAGGAGATGGAAATGGGGGGTGGGCTGGGGGGAGGGGGCGGGGCGGGAGGGGGGAGAACGGGGGAATCTATGGCTGATATGTAAAGTTGAATTATATTGTAAAATAAAATAAAATAAATTAAAAAAAAAAGATGACTTCTCCAGCCTCTCATCCAAAGCACCGTCCCCCAGGCACGGAAGGAAAGACAGAAAAGTTGTTGTGGCAGGCAGTGGGGCAGTAGCAGCTGCTGTGTAACAAATTGCCCACACCCGTAGCCATTGTTTTATGATGCTTTCTGGTTCACCAGAAACACTGGGGATGGGAGGTCTCTGCTGCACCCTGACTGATGCCTGTGCTGCTGGGAAGACTTGAAGCTTGATAAAGGGCCACACGTGGTTCTGTCATAGGAGGGACATGAGGGACACTTTTACTCAGTTGCTCAAGTGTGACTGGTCCACTGAAAAAGATAGCAGCAATATCATGTCACGAGGCCCAGTCCAGAAGTCACCCTGTGTCACCTCTGCCTTCTGTAATGGACTACACCAGCCTGTTTCTAGACTGGAAGGGGTAGTTTCAGGAAACACAGCTGTGGTTTTCACAGATGGCAACAGTGACCTAGAGGCCAGTTCTCTTCTGCTGTTGTGGGTACTTTTTTCCCTAGGGTAGGAGGCAGTGTTGGGGTCCCCAGGATCAACCCCTGACAAGAACCTTATTGAGTCTGGGGACTCCAGTGAAGGCACTGGTGGAATAGGGGAGAATAATTGTTTTGGAGGTTTAAGTGAGATAGTATGTGGAGCCTTTACTGGCCTCTTCTCATAAATGGTTTCATAAAAGGAGATCAGCTCACACCACAGAGCCTTGAACTTGATGTGTTTATATATCTCAAGGGGACTCCAGGAAGGAAATGACTATGTCAGCTGAGATTGACAAGTATTAGAACACAGCATGGAAAGCTGGACACGACAGAATTGGGCAAACTGTCCCTGGTGTGGGCTGATGAGTTCTCCCAAAGATCACTCCACATGGCTGAGAGAATATGCACACTCATAACCACAGAGGTCATGTTCAAAGTTACTGGGCTTTGATCTTACAGGGGGGCTGCTTGACAACCAAAACAGATGAAGCATTGTGTGCCCCAGCCAACATCAATTTTGCAAATAGCTGAGTGAGCCCCAGGGTACCACACAGGGGTAGGAGTAGAGTGCCTGTGCCAGCATGTGTCCAGATACCACCTTGCCCTGTGGGCAGCCAGTCCATTTTGTCTGGCTGTGAGCATCCATGGCTGGCTGTGATCTAATGTTACACAGTGCCAAGGGATGCCCCAAGCCCATCATGTTCTAGTCTTGAGAGGAGGCAGGGGGAGTCGTGAGGCTGAGAAATGTCACAAAGAGGAGGTTGTGTTAGCCCATAGTCCGAGATGGTGTCACTTCTGGTCAGCCACAGTGTTGAGCCTGTATGGCTGAGCTCTGTCCTCCAACGGCATGATCATAGGGCCCCTATGCCTTTAATGGCAGGTGCCACCTGGGAGTGAGGAGAGAGAGAGAGAGAGAGAGAGAGAGAGAGAGAGAGAGAGAGAGAGATCAGAGCACGAGGTATGCAGTGAGTGGTGATGCCAGTTCAGTGCCCAGGGCAGGAGTGAGATGACAGGAGGGTTACCCAGGATAAGCACGTTCTCAGTTCACAGTCGGGAATGTTAAACACCCAGGATGTGGAGTGTCCATAGGGCCATACCACTGTGAGAGGGACAGCACACAGAAAGCATGTTGCCCCTCCAGGCTCTGTCCTCTCCTTGCAGGCTCCCGATTTGTGAGTGTGTTGAAAGTTAAGGAGCTCAGGTCAGGGTCCGCTATTCTTGTGCAACCACAAGCCAACCACGTCCACCTTCATGACGACAACACCACCGCTACTTGCATGCACCCAGCTGTAGACTTTGCCCAGGAGCAGACCGATACTAGATGTCCGGTCCGAAGAGGGGAGAGAGGGCCGGGACTGGAGAAGTCGTGGCTTCTCTTAGCAGGAGGGGCAGCCCTTGCTGCAGCACAGTGTGTGTGTGTGTGTGTGTGTGTGTGTGTGTGTGTGTGTGTGTGTGTGTGAGAGAGAGAGAGAGAGAGAGAGAGAGAGAGAGAGAGAGAGAGAGAGAGAGAGAGTTAGTTTACAGGTTGCCCATAGTCTGGGCAGAGATGATGGGGGCTTACTGAATACAGGAAAGGCTGGCCAGATCCTGGCTTCGCACCCCCAGGAACATGGAGAACAGTGAGCCCAAACCAGAGTACACTATGATTGAGGTCCCCAAGCCTGCTGCAAAGCGTCTCTGTGACAGCTGATGGTGGAGACAGGGAGAAGCCAAATTGAACAGGAGTGTCCGGGAGCTGTTACCAGGGTGCCTTTCCCTAAGTGTGTGACAGTAAGGGACAGGTTCAGAAAGCCTGTGTCCTCCCGCTGCCTTTTATAAACTTGGCCTTCCTGCTAACTCACTTTACCAAAGTTCATAAATCGTCAGAGAAAAGGCCAAGGAGGGCAACGCTGCTGTAGGCTCTGAAGAGCAAGCCAAGCTGTGCACCGCTCAACCCGTGAACCTGACTCACTGTGACTCTGGCCCGCATGACAGCTGGGAAGAGTTCCCCAACGGAGACAGACCTGAGAAACATTGGGAGCAAGAAGTGATGCCATGGCGGGCACTGCCTAGAGGGCTCAGCGGGTTCCAGGGAAAGAGCAGGCAAAGCCATGCATTTGTGGTGCCATCTGTACATCTTCTCTGGGAAGCTGTCCACGGAACCCTTCTGTCATTAAGGAAGAGGTGGGTGGTCTGGGGAGATGGCTTGATGGGTAAAGTGCCTGCTGCATAAATGTGAGGGCCCAAGTTCGGATCCCTAGAATCTGTGTAAAAGATTAGGTGTGGTGGTGTGTAACCCAGCCTGTAACCCCAGCACTTGAGAGGTGAGAAGACAGGAAGAATCCCTGAAACTCTTTGGACAGACAGCCTAACCAAGTCAATGAGCTTCAAGCTCAGTGAGAGACCCTGTCTCAAAACATAAAGGTGGAGAGTTATCCAGAAAAGATATACAACATCTACTTGTGACCTCTACACCTATATATGAACACACCTACACTAGCAAGTACTTCACACACACACACACACACACACACACACACACACACACACACACACACGAGAAAAAAGAAGCTGGGTGGCTAGATTTCTTCTTCTTCTTCTTCTTCTTCTTCTTCTTCTTCTTCTTCTTCT